>PVIH01003420.1:0-106694 GCA_004025045.1 Sigmodon hispidus
GCACGCACACACACACACACACACACACACGCACGCGCGCACAAGCGTTCACATTCTCCCTCCTCCCCTTGTTATGTCCCTGGTCCACAATTCTTTGACAGTATAAATAACCTTAAATTTTGTAAATGATTTTTATGTTATGAATATTTTACTATCACTTAATAAGGCTTTTTGTTATAACTAGAAACATGATTTGGTCTGTACATAAGAATCTGTGTTTCATACACAGAATCCACACTGAAGTACGTACTGTAATCCTGGTTCCATTGAGAGAGCTAATGGGGAAAAGTCTGTGCAAACCCTGGCAGCTCGAATTTGATCCACAGAGCCCATGGAAATGTGGAAAGAACTGACTCCACAGAGTACTGTCCTCTGACCTCCACACACACAGCATGGCACATGAGCACCCCTACACAGACATCATATACACAATAAGAAGAAATAAAAATTTAAGAACTGGGGCTGGAGAGAGGGCTCTGTGGTTAAGAGCACAGGCTGCCCTTAGAGAGCCTGATTTTGATTCCAAGCACCCATGTGCCATCCACAATGTCTTTAACTCCTGTTCTAGGGGATCCAACACTGGTTTATACATACATAGCTGAAGGCAAATTATCCATACACATCAGATAAAAATAGATCTTGAAAAAAGCAAAAAGAGGGGGAGAGATGTCTCAGAGGTTAAGAGCACTGACTGTTCTTCCAGAGGTCCTGAGTTCGATTCCCAGCAACCACATGGTGGCTCACAACCATCTATAATGACATCTGGTACTCTCTTCTGTATACTGTATGCATGATAAATAAATCTTTTTTAAAAAATCAAAAAGAAATAGTCTTAACTATAATAGTCTCAGAGAAAGCCTCTGAGAACTGCTTATCAGCCATGTTGTGATGGAGTCTTGCTAGCAGCTCAGCATTGCTGCACTGGCAAGCATTCCTGATGGGCAGTAGCTGTGGCTGACAAAGTTAATTTGGACCTATGTCACCTTAGTAACTAGAGCCCTGGGAGTCCTGGTGAGTTATGGAGCTTGAGAATGCTTTTCAAAGCCCCAAACTCATAGTCAGTGTCAGAAATGAGCAGTTCTGTGTGGGCCTTGTGCCCTGAGGTTAGCAGCGCCTTCTCATAGAACAGAGAGCCTTCACTGTCTTTTACATACCCATCTCTCTTTTGTCTTGTAGTGTTCCACTGGCAGGCCACCGTCATGGGCCCAGTAGGTAGTGCTGCGCATGAACAGTTCTAGTTTGTGTCTTGTACTTCGTGTTTCCTGCAGGCACTGATTTCTTCCTGTCTTGTCCTTCCAGAGTGACAGTCCTTACCAAGGAGGGGTTTTTTTCCCTTACCATCCATTTCCCTACAGATTATCCTTTCAAGTCCCCAAAGGTGAGGCTGCCCCCAACTCTTATAATGCTTTGATAAAGGGACAGCTTATGCTGGCCTTCTGTGTCATAGGTAAAAAGCTGTGTGTGTACCTTCTCCCAGTGTTCTGCCATTCCAGATCAATGGTTACAACCTGCTGAGACTAAACTGCAGATATACGCTATCAGTCCTTGTCTTAAGGTCTCTCTTGCTGTGATAAAATGTATGACTAATCACCTTGGAGAAGTAAGGGTTTATTTCATCTTCTTACAACTCTTAGGTCACACTCCATCATTAAAGGATATCAGGGAAGAAACTCAAGCAGGAACCTGAAGGCAGAGTTATGTGCAGAGACTATGGAGGGGAGCTTCTTACTGGCCTGGCTTCTCAGGGCTTGCTCAGCCTGGTTTTTTATTTAACTCAGGGCCACCTGCCCAGGGGCAGCACCACCCACAGTGAGCTGAGCCCTCCTACACCAATCATTGACCAAGAAAATGCCCTGCAGCTGGGCAGTGGTGGCACAAACCTTTAACCCCAGCACTCAGGAGGCAGATCTCTGAGTTCAAGGCCAGCCTGGTCTACAGAGTGAGTTCCATGACAGCTAGGGCTACATAGTAACACCCTTTCTTAATAAAAAAACAAATTCTTTTTAATCCCAGCCACCCAGACTAAAGCCGCTAAGCAGAGAGTGAGAGTGAATCTCATCTAGCTGTTTCTTAGGGTGACCGCTTCCTCATCGTACCTACAATTAATGTTGGGTTTGTGCAGATACTTGGGCTCTGGGGTACTTTCTGTCACTCTGCATGTTATTTTTCACAACACAGTGCATAGGGAAGTTGGCTTCAGTCCGCCATGTTCAAAATGAGAAACTGGTTGGGATACTTACTTCCTTAGGGTGCCTGCCTATGCCCCATCAGGAACTGGGGTAGGTGCTCTATTGGCACGGCTCAGCAGAAGCTACTTCTTCCCTTGGATTATTTTCCAGATTTCCTTGAGACTTAACTGACTTGATGTCTTGTTTTTACAGGTTGCTTTCACTACCAAAATCTATCACCCTAATATTAACAGCAGTGGCAGCATCTACCTGGACATCCTGAGGTCACAGTGGTCCCCAGCATTGACTGTGTCCAAAGGTAGAAACACTGATATACATTCAGCATGCCTGTCTCATGTACCTTTCCTCTTTGCTGCCTAGTATACATGGAAGCTCAGGAAGAACAGATGACTCTCCTTGTCCCAGAGCCCTGCCCAATCCTGTGCCACCTCATCCTCTACACTGTAAGGAGATGGCATGAAAAGCACAGTGCCTATGCCCTAGTAGTTCTCAGCAGTCAATTGCTATGTGATGCTCAAAACTGCCAGATGGGTACAAGAAGACAGTATCAACTCTACTTACATTTCTCACCTTAAAGTCAAAAAGCAAAGACACTTTTCTCTTCCCTCCTTCCTTCATCCAAGGAGGACCAACACAGACGCTGAATCATCTTTGAAAGGACAGATACAGGAGCTGATCTCAAGAGTCTATGAAGGATTGTCCTTTCCCAAAACAAGTGACAATGAGCTTGTTGGTGAATGAGGTTAAGAATTCATCTTAAGGCCTGTTACACAGAGAAACCCTGTCTCAAAAAACAAAAATGAAACAATCCAATCTAAATCCAATCCAATGCTATAGAACTGTAGATCCTCCTGAACTAAGATTGGGAATAGGTATGAGTAGGTGAGACAACAGAAGCTACCCACCCCCCAGATAAGTGGGACATAAGGTAAAGCAAACGGCAGAGCTTTGTGCATTGGGGGAGGTCCCACACTATGTGAGACAGACAACTGGCAGGCCAGGCTTTGGAATGCTAGAAAAGGCCTCCAGAGGTAGATGCAGTAAGTCCAGGCCAGAGCTGCTAGCGATGTGCTGTGTGCAGGGTCACAGTGAACTAGACCCACACATCTAGGAAACACGCCAACATTCTGTCAGAATGTCCCTTCTCTGCTGTACCTCGGGTAGGCAGCCTTCTCCCACTGTTGAGGAAAGTCAGGGGCAGCCATGAGAGTCTGCCAGCTCCCAGGGCCAGCAGCATCCTAGATAAGAAGTCAGAAAAGAGGGAGGAGAGGAGAGGAGCGAAAGGGTCGCTGGAGAAACAGGCAAGCTGCCCTGAGTGGTATGGAAGGAGGTCCACAGCCCCACAGTGGAAGGCTGTCACAACATTAGAGTTTAATCTCTTCACTGAAGGGGACCCACCCTTCCCATAGGTAGCTTTACCCATAGGAAACTGCTGTCTGGACTTTGGACTCACTGAGGCCAGTTTGCTTTGAGTCATGGTAGATTTAGGGCCAAGTACAAATACAGTTCTCAGTTTCATTTGCTCCTTAGCAAGCCCTGGTGACTGACTCCCTTTGAAAGGCCTTAGACACTGTCCTGACACAGAAAAACACAGAAGCAGGAAGGTGTGTTGGCTATAGAGTCAGTCCTGCTTCAGAGTCTCACTGGAACTTCAATATTCAGATTTCCTGTCTTCTTACCAGTAAACAAAGACCTCTGGGGCACTAAAGAAGTGTGGTGTGGGAGCACGTGAGAGCTAGACCTCAGGGGCTTCCAGGAAGCAGGGAGGTAAAGGCCAGGAGCACACTGAGGAGGGAGCGTCCTAGCAGTGTGCTGGAACTACAGTGATGTGTGCTGTGCTAGTGTTTAACAGCAAATATTACCATGACTTGCACACAGAAAGTGCAGTTCAGGAGGCTCACAGGATCCACAAGTAACCCCAGGCTCATGGCCTCTGCTGACTGACCCTTTTTTCTCTTCCTAGTTCTCTTGTCCATCTGCTCTCTGCTCTGCGACCCCAATCCTGATGACCCACTCGTGCCAGAAATAGCCCACACCTATAAGGCTGACAGAGAGAAGTATGCATCCATCCTCTGTGGGTTGGCTTTGTATGCGGCTGCCCAGGTTTCCAGAGACATCTTCCTGCCCAAGCCAAGCCCTTGTATGCAGTGGGTATGGCCTGACCTTAGCCTCCTGGCTCTTCCTCACTAGACCTTTGACTCAGAGAAAGGAGAAAGGGAAAAAGCACTTTGCCCTCCTGGATAGCGCACCAGCTACCACTGCTGAATCCAAGATACTGTCATGTCCCGATCTGAGGACAGCTAAGTCAGTGGTCAGCCAACAAAGGACTCAGAAGAATCTGACAAGAAAATTCTGGATTAAATTACTTTATGACATAAAATAGGGGGTAATCTGCTTGGAAATCCCCAGAATGAGGCTGAAGCCCGTCAAGGTGGGCAGCACTGTTAAGGTTAGTTTGCTGGTGAAGGTTAGAAATAGTGTGTGCTATTTATTGTAGGACTCCCTCCCTTGGCCAGGCACAACCTTAGACTGAAGCTTGATTGCTAATGCAGACGTCAGTCACTAGCATGTGTCAGGCTGAGCAGGGGTCAAGTGTGGCAGAGCTCAAGCAGCAGACCTATGATGGCACAGTCCAGCGTGACTCTAGATCCACACACACACACACACACACATTACCGATATACATATAGCAGTAAAATTTTTATGTGTATGGGTATTTTGCCTATATGCATGTCTCTGTACAATATACATATGTGGTATCCACAGAGGCAAGAAGAGGGCATTGTCTACCCTGGAACTGGAGTTATAGAAGGTTATTAGCAGGGCTGGAGAGATGGCTCAGTGGTTAAGAGCACTGACTCTTCTTCCGGAGGTCCCGAGTTCAATTCCCAGCAACCACATGGCGGCTCACAACCATCTATGATGACAACTGGTGTCCTCTTCTGTATACTGTATACATATTAAAAAAAAAAAAAGGTTATTAGCTACCATGTAAGTACTGGGAATTGAACCTGAGTTCTCTAAAAAGAGCAGTCAATGTTGTTGGTTTTTTGTTGTTTGGTTTGGTTTTGGTTTTTTCGAGACAAGGTTTCAATTTCCAAGATCCACCTGGCAACTCACAACTGTCTGTAAGTATAGTTCCAGGGGATCTAGCATCCTCACACGACATTCATGAAAAATATCAATATACATGAAATAATGTTTTTAAAATAGCAAAAAAAGAAAAAATGGGAGATGGTGGTGTACACCTTTAATTTCAGCACTCAGAAGGCAGATCTGTGAGTTCAAGTCCAGCCTAGTCTACATAGTAAGTTCCAATACAGTCAGGTCTATACAGAGAAACCCTGTCTCAAAAACCAAAACAAACAAAAAGATTCATGTCTTTTAGTTCATTAGTTACTTTTGTCTGAAGAGATTAGTATAGAAATCTCTCTTTTTTCCTCCAAGCTTTTTCCTTGAGGCTTTTATAAATCTGATTTTCTTAATGAAATTTCCCAGTGCCAATCAAAGTGAGTTTGAACTGACTGGAATTTAAGATTTGTTTTGGTAGTAGTAGTGTTTGAGACAGGATCTGTCTGGCCTTGAACTCAGAGGTCATCTTCTGCCTCCTGAGTGCTGGGACTGTAGTGCAGCACCATCCCCAGCTTAACTGCATTTGGTTTAATAATTAGTGTTAGCTGTTTTAATTATACATTTCTAATTTACTATTGTACATATGGCATCAGTTCTCACTATAATATGAAGCTAAATGCACATACCTACAGAGGCCGACTAGATACCAGGTGTGGCCCATGAGATTTACACAGGCTTGTCCAGTCCTACCCACAGCCCCACAAAGCAGATTATGTTTCATGGTAAACAGTCAAGGGATGTCATAAGCCATCCACAGAGAGGTGACCGCAGCTCTGGAGTTTGTGTGCCAGACAGCCTGGAATATTCCAAGATCAGCTCTTTCCACATCGTGTATTCATACTGAAGGGCAGGAGAAAGAATAAATGAGGTTTGCATTACTGTATATTCCACCAAAGTAGCTATGGAGGCGCAGCAGGAAACCCTAAGCTAATGGGTCACACCATGACTAAAGTGCTTCTGGAAAGAGCCTTTATTTCACGAAGCCACTGGCCCAGATGCCTGCCAAGCAACAGCTTTACCCCTCACATGCTCTACTCCACAGTGAAAGGAAAACATTGAGGTGAGGATGTTGCTCCTTTTGCCTTTTTTCTTCCAGATACAACAGACTAGCAAGAGAGTGGACACAGAAATATGCTATGTAAGTGCCTCGAAGGTTCCATGGGAGACACTGTCCTAGAGAAGCTTGCCACGCAGAGAGTGGCCTCCTGTGAATCTCTGAGCTACTGACTAAGGCACTCACAGAACAACATCCGTTCACTCACGTGTTGGCCACTCACTTTCTCTGGCTGCAGCATGTTGTTGGTGCCACTTTCAACCATTGTGGCCTTGACAGTATCACACTTTTGATGCTATATCAGCAACCATTGCAATGATCTGCAGTCTTCCTGGTTACACCAGAATTGGTTTATACCCCAGCTTGTCTGCTTGTCTCTGGGGAATCAAGCCATGCATGCCTATCCTACTTGTCCTCAAATGGTGCCACTAGTCATCATGGCACTGTACAGGGGCCCAGGCTGCTCCCTAACCACATGCCCTTTGCCTTTAGAACCCAGTGCTGTCCTGAGGGTCCGGGGCACAGTGGGCTTTCTTCATACCCTGTCTGCCACAGAACCATGTCCTCAGGAGTCCGAGTGCATCCTGGAGGCTCCTGGGAATTGGCGCGGCATCATGTGAAAATGTTTCTGCTGTCTTCTCCACCATCCTCTGTAGTGCTGCATGCTGCATTTCTCTCCTCACACCACACAGCAAGTGGGAAACACCAGGTTAGAAAGCATGAAACACCCCAAGAAAAGTCAGATATGGAGAGACTGGGGCTCTGCATTTGTATGTGGTGAGGCTTTCCCCGCTCTTCTCCCACAGGGAACTTAAGAAGTTCAAGCATAAGCCATTCACGGACTGGAACGCAAGGAAGGAGGGGGACTTTAAGTGCAAATAAAAATGAAATCCCTCAGAACTGTGAACGACAGTTGATGTCAATTTTCTCCTTTCAGACAGAATAAACCTAACAGGTTCTCTGGAGATTTGATTAGCTCTTAAGTGCTTGGCTTCCTCTTAAGAGTTCAGAGCTTTGAGATGGGTTACCTAGGAAGCAGCACGAGTGAACGCATCTGTGTGTGTGTGAAATGTGGTTTTTGAAGTCAGTTTTGTTACATAGCCCAAGCTGACCTTGAACCCTGGTGCCTCCTGTCTTAGTCTTCTGAAAGTTAGGTTTATTATCATGTGCTACTACATTTGTCTAAGAAAGAGAGGGAGGAGAGCTAAGGAGTTTCTCTAGAGGGCTTTTTTATTTTTTTTATCTTTTGGCCTAAAACTAGAGATCCACTCACCCTGGTCTCCTAAACTCAGAGAGATGACGGGTGTATCCGTTGACACTTGGCCTTAACTTAATTCTTCTTAATTGGTTATGAAGCTGATCTATTCCCAGAGAGTAATGGTTGGTGAGCCAGAATGTTTTTTGTTTGATTGTGTGTTTTATTTTTATTATTATTTTTTGCTAGCTATTTAACTTAACCTGTTTCTCAGCTTTTTGCTCCCTTTTGCCTCAGGGCCTTTTACTTTCTTTCCTTCTATATATCTTCCTTTCACCTCTTCCCTCCTCCTCCTCATTCTCTCCTGAGCCCAGATTTCTCCTATTCATTCTCTCTGCCCGCCAGCCCCACCAGTCCTTTCTCTGCCCAGCTATTGGCCATTCAGCTCTTTATTAGACCAATCAAATGCCTTAGGCAGTCAAAGTAAAATAGCTGCAAGACATCTTTATATAATTAAACACAGTGTTACATCATAAAACAAATATAGTATAAACAAGGGGCTGGAGAGATGGCTCAGAGGTTGAGAGCACGGACTGTTCTTCCAAAGGTCCTGAGTTCAATTCCCAGCAAAACCACATGGTGGCTTACAACCATCTGTGATGAGATCTGGTGCCCTCTTCTGTATGCATAATAAATAAATATTAAAAAAACAAATATAATATAAACAAATGTAACACACATTTATACAGTTAAAGTAGTAATTCACAATACCAGCATTACCAGCACCACCAGTACCACATCATTCTTGCAACATTTTAATGTGCTAGGATCACAGGTGTGAACCACTACACTGGATACCGCAGATTAATTTTTTCTTTTCTTTTTTGATTTTTTTTTTTTTTCCAGACAGGGTTTCTCGGTGCAGCCTTGGCTGTCCTGGAACTTGATCTGTACACCAAGCTAGTGTGAATTTAGAGATCCACCTGCCTCTGCTTCCCCAGCTCTGAGATTAAGGTGTACACCACCGCGCCAGCTATTAGATTAAACTTCTGAGGCGGGAGTGCACACTCAGGTTCAGGAGTACACGTCTGGAGAGACTTGGGAATTTAAGCTTGCTCTCAAAATCCACTAAAGCAAGAGCGAGAAAAGAATAAGCGTGGCGCTCCGACTCCAGGCCACGCCCTGGAAACTGCGGACCAGGACATAGGACCCGCCCACCCCTCTGGGATTCTAATCCACCCACAGCTACCCCACTTCAATTCTACCCGCAAACCAGCCCGCAAATTCTCTACTTCCGCTTCCGGCCTCCTGGGAGCGGCTTCCGCACGTCGGAGGCGAGGCTTCCGGCTGTCGGGGCGGAGCTTCCTGGCGGCAGTGGAGGCCGTTGGAAAGCTGAGGCCGCGGCTTCGCTGGGACCGTGGGGCGTGCCATGGCGGTGAACCTGAGCCGGAACGGGCCGGCGCTGCAGGAGGCCTACGTGCGCGTGGTCACCGAGAAATCCCCGACCGACTGGTAGGCAACGAGACGGGTCCGGGGAGGCGGTGGAGCTGCAAGGTCAGGGCGCGGCGTGGCCGTGCTGTTGCTGGATCACCTGCTGGTCTCCTACACTCGCTCCAGCGAGGCTCTACCGTGCCCTCGCCACCGCTATCCCGCAGCGGGACCCGGGGATTCACCCCCAGCCCTTTTCCCTGCCTAGTGCTCGGGTCTACCCTCGAGTCTCTTGAAGCTTTCTGCTTGCTTGTGGTTGCTGTTCGCCGGGCTCTAGCCTTGTCTGGAACTCCCCAGGACAATGGGGTCCCGCGCAGCTCCCCAGCTCCTTCGAAGGCGGAAGCCTCGCCCTGGCCTTTTAAACCCTGATTCAGGAATAGGCCTTGAAAGCGGTGTGCCGGTGGGGTTGGAATCATGAGCTCACAAGGAAAACTCAGGGATGTCAGTGGTCTGGGTCCTTGGTTCTCTTAAGATCACATTTCCACGGGCTACTGCCACCAGTTTGAGAAAGGCTCCACCACCCCAAAGACATCCTCTCCTAGGCTGTCAGTGTTTAGCTTTTCCCTGCAGTTTACAGGCTCGGATTTGAAGTTTCGGGAGTGACCCTGCTGAGCCCATTCCCCTTTAGCTTTAGGCATGCCTGTATATAGCAGTCCTCTTTCACTTTCTCATTTACCTAAATTGTTCCCATCAGCCAGTTTTTAGCGCTTATGTTTCTGAGAAATATGCTGAGTATGGCAGGTTAAGATGAATAAATTCCGGAGAGTACAAACTGCACCTTGGAGTTCTGGTGGGACCACCACTACATTGTGCTCAGCACTGCGGGGGTCATGCTGAGTTTGCCCATATTGCATGGTCCTGTGATCTCTTCCTTCTACTGCCTTGTGTCTCTTCAATATCCCTCCCCTTCAATCTTCTCAGGAACCATCACTGGGAGTGATACCCCACAGCCTAGCTAGCAGTGCACTTCTCCGAAGCCTCATTAAGCTAGCTATCTTGGTTGCTTTTGAGACAGAGCCTCATTGTGTAGTTCTGGCTGGCCTGGAACTCACTGTGGAGACCAGGTTGGCTTAAGTGCACCTGCCTCTGTCTCCCAAATACTCACTGAGTCCCTTCTTGGAATCATCTGCTCCACTTTGGTCTGGCATTGTCCTTCATCATCCACTCATTTTCCCTTCTGAGGGTGCAGAGCCTTCCTCATACAGTATTCATCTGCCTGGGCAGCCATGTTACTGCTTAGGTTCCTACAGTACTGCAGACTGCCACTCCAGTTGGACCAGCTTCTGGCCTCCACCCTCACTGCCATAGCCATCTCAGTAGTTACTCAGCAAGATTGTGTGGCAGGTCCCCACTCGCTAGCTGAGAGACTATCTGAGCCATCTCACTTCCCTGCCCATAACTGCAGTAGTTTCCTGTTGCACTTTGAATAAAGCCCAGACAGAGTCTTGCCCTGCCTGATCTGGTTCCTGTTGTCCCTCCTGCTTGCTACACTGGTCTGGTCACACCTGTTGACCTCCCTTGTACCGAAGTCTTTCTCTTCCTCAAAATGGCAAGCTAGTTCCTCATCACAGCCCTCCATCTTACTGTTTCCTTGCAGAGAACACACTTCTGCATCATCTTGATGGCTTTTTGCCCTTCATGTCTCTACACTGAGGTTTTCTTCTCAGAGAGGCCTCCGGGATTCCCAAAATGTGGACCTGGTGCCCTCAGAGCCTGAAGAGTGTGTGGGGTCCCCTGAAACCAAAGTTATATTCACCTTTTCATTTTCCTCAGTTTCATTTCTCTTCCTTGTAATATTAATAAGATACATGCTGGAAACCTTCCTGGAGTATGTGTGTATGTGTTCTTTTTTCTTCCTTAAAGTGGTGGGGTAGGCCTGTTTCTGTCCCTAGGCCCTAGTTATGTTTTTGATGGATGGATTAAGCCATGTAGAAAAAGAAGTACACTGTTAAAAAGAGGTAGTCTTCAATTTGGTAGTTAGAAAAAGCTACACACAGAGCTGGTCCACTGTGCGCAGGCCAGAGCCACAGCCTTAGCTCCCATCTGTGATCAGTTTCAGCTTCCTGCCCAAAGCTCGGGGTGATCTGTGTGCATCTGGTTCCTGTCTCACCCTGTGCACACTTCACTCCTTGACTGTATGTTAGCATTAGGTGGACGTTTGCTCCTCTGTTGGAGGTGAATTCCATGCAGAAGACCTTTCCAGATTGTTCATAGCTCCAGTTCTGTCATCGGAACACACATCTGGAGAGTGCTTCCTTGCTGCTCAGAGCCTGGTGCACTGTGCCTTCTTCAGGTTGATTTGAAAGAAGGGTGGAGCCTGTGTGTGTGTGTGTGAGAGAGAGAGAGAGAGAGAGAGACAGAGAGAGACAGAGAGAGACAGAGAGAGACAGAGAGACAGAAAGAGAGAAAGAGAATATGCGTGTATGGAAGCCAGACATCAATAGATTTGATTTTATTTTACATGTATGAGTGTGTAACATGTGCATGCCTAGTGCCTGCAGAAGCCGAAAGAGGGTGTGGGTCCCCCCAAACTGAATTTATAGACAGTCACATGTGAGCCAAACCTGGGTCCTCTGCAAGAGCAGAAAGGGCCCTTAGCCACTACGTCATTTTTCCAGTCCTGCTTCTCTTTTGAGAGAGGGTCTGGGTCTCATTCAACCTCATTCTCACTAGCCACCCCCAACCAGCACAGGGGTTATAGGCACTGGTTTTTTCTTGGGGACCAGGGATGGGCCTCGGGTCCTCATGCTTTGCATAACAAGCATTTTGTCAACTGAGGAACTTCCTCAGTCTTGATAGGTTTTTGTTTTATTTGTTTGAGCCAGTATTTTACCTTGTAATTCAGGCTGGCCTTGAGCTTGATCTCCCTTGTCTCTGCCTCCATCCCTGCTTCCTGGGGCTGGGACTGATTACCAAGCATGCTTCACTGTGCCTAGCTTGCACTGAAAAACATTCCTGAAGTTAGTTTCAAATAGAACACAGGAGAAGGTGAGATGAGGCTGGAGGTCTAGATCCCAGACATCATGCAGGTCTTTCTTCTGCCCTCTGCTCTTCCTCCAGTCCCCCTGCCCTGACAGCCAGGGCTCTTCACCAAGACGAAGGAATAATTTCTTCCAGAGAGCTCTGCCAATTCCAGCTGAATCTCAAATGTGCCTCCCAAGTTATTGTCCCTGTTGGGTGGGGTCTTTGCTCTGTGGAGTCCTCTGTTCTAGAAAGTAGCATCTCCTTCTTGGTGACCTGTCTGCAGCCCTGCCTGCTGGGTCTGTCTCACTGACTCAGGAGATGCACTTGGCATAGCACTGACGACCAACCTCTTAGAACTTTGTCTGGAGCCTCTGTCTACCTCTCTGGTTGCGAGACAACAGATTAGCTGTTACTTGAGCCAGCCCCTGTACCTCATGCCTGTTGTGACCCTCAGGTACAGCCTGCCTGTGTGGGAGCACCTCTTCAGGATTGGCCTCTTTCAGTACCCTTCACTCTGCTTACCTGACCTCCATAGCCCAGACTAAACAGATGCCCCGTATTTCCTCACTGTGCCTAGAAAACAAATGTATAAACCAAAATTATCTACAGAGTCTTATGAATAGTTCTACACGCCAGCTTGGTGCCTTGTCAGCATCTGGATTTAAGGCTCTGCTGAATAGATACTGTGCCTGTGGGCAGGTGTCCAGTAGAGGCTTGTTAAATCAGTGCCTTTTGTTTTTCTTTTCTTTTTCTTTTTTTAAAGATTTGTTTATTTATTAATGAGTGGTCTACGTGCTATGCACCTTCAAGCCAGAAGAGGGCGCTAGATCTCACTATACATAGTTGGGAGCCACCATGTGGGTGCTGGGAATTGAACTCAGGTCCTCTGGAAGAGCAACCAATGTTGTTAACCTCTGAGCTATCTCTCCAACCCTCCAATTTTAAAATCTTTAAGGAAAATCTTAAAACAAAACCTGGGAGCAGTGGCATATACATTCCTTCAATCCTAGCAGGTGATTTAAACAGCATTTAAACTGCCATCTCTCCAGCCCGTTTGTTTTTCAAGACAGGGTTTCTTAGTGTAATAGCCCTGGCTGCTTTGGAACTCACATTGTAGACCAGGCTGGCCTCAAACTCACAGAGATTCACCTGCCTCTGCCTCTTAATTGCTGGGATTAAAGGCATGGGCCATCACCACACAGCATGGATCAGTGGTTGTAACTGATCAGTATTATGTCATTGTCTGTTTTCTGTTGCTATGTGTGCCAGGAGAGTCTCAGACAGGAAGACCTTCTGCCCAGCTGCAGGCCATAGAAGCAGGGCCCATACACTCAGGAGTATCCAAAGCATCTCTCTCCTTCCGACTGCTTCTTTAGGTGTTTGGGTTCAGGAACATGTAGACATTTTGCCTTTTGAAATTTATTACCTAGAAGCCAGCTGAATATTTTATTCATGAGTGTGTAGAAAGAGCAGATGTGTGTCTGTCCTTCCCCAGTCTCCAGGGCTTTTTCTCATAGGGAGTCTCATGGCTAGCTAGCCTCAGAGGAGCCTGTTGAGTTCCTAGGTGGCAAGGCAGAGCAAGACACAGTGGAACCTGTGTCTGCCATGGTAGATGCAGTGAAGCACATAACCCTGGGTGCAGTCACTGAGACCACTTGTGTTTCCTTGCAGGGCTCTTTTTACCTATGAAGGCAACAGCAATGACATCCGTGTGGCTGGCACAGGGGGTGAGTATGAACCTAAACAGAGTGTCAGCCCAAAGAGAAGAAAGTGAGAAAAAAAAAAAAGAGAGAGAGAGAGAGTGAGATACACATGAGAGAGAGGATATGACTAGCCCTGGGCCACCTCAGCTGACTTGTAAGCCATTGCAGGAACAGAAAGGTGACTCAGGCTCACAGGCGTCTCCTTTCTTCAGGGCCAGAGTCATGTCAGCCTTGACACAGATGCATTTCCCATGCTTGTTAATGAGAACATTCTTCCTTGGCTGTCCGTGGTGGAGCTAGGACAGCTGCTATCTTAAGTAGCAGCCTTGTCCAGGCCACTGCAGATTGAGAGCGCCAGTCTTCAGGCTGGTGCAAGTGAAGGCCCATTGCTGTTCTCTGATTCTGTCCTGTCCTGGTCCTGGGCAGCTCTATGCAAGGGCCTGGCCCTCATTAGGCAGAGGCACTGTTGCTGCAAGAGGTCAGGAGGACCTTGACTTGGTGGCCAAAGTGGCCACCTCTGGGAGAAACAGGCAAGTCAGCTGAGCCAGAGAGAGATGTCTGACTTACGAGACAGACCTGTGAGCTGAAACCCTTGACTCTCCCATGCTCGGGGCTAGCACGACCTTTAGGGCCTACCGAACCACTCTACTCCCAGCTCCAAGTGAATGCCTGGAACATGCTCTCTGCTTGGGCAACTACAAGTGTGGCTTTAATTACTAGTGTTGGTCACAAAGTCCCTTTCCACCATGAGCTGATGCATCTTCTTTCTAGAATTGCCACCAATTGGTCATTTCACATGACACTGTAGGTGCCTGAGAGTTGCAAATATCAGCAGTTGGAGCTTCCTGCTGGCACAAAGCAGGACTCTGTTGCCCATCAGAATGCTGACTGCCCTGGGTTCTGTGGAGTTCTGTAGCTGAAATGCCTGACCCAGCTTCTATTATGACCCAGGAAGTTTAGAGATTGAAGCATGGTGTCAGGGAGAATGGCTTAGTGCAGCTTGTGACCCCAGCCAAGACCAAGAGTTTTAACTGTTTATCTTTGGGATATTCCAAAAGGTCTGACTGGTGGCCCTGGAGTCTGAGTGGACATGTAGTTTGCGGCAAGGGAACGTTGACATGGCTATTGTGCCAGGCCTTCCTTGGTAAAATTGTCCTAGTTTCATTCAGAAATCTGGTGCCATTTAGGCCTAGTGAAGCACACTGTAACCTCAGCACTCAGGAGACAGGCAGGTGGGTAGATCTCTGTGTTTGAGGCCAGCCTGGCCTACAGTTTCAGCACAGCTGGGCCTATAGAGAGAGATCTGTCTCAAAAAGAAGAAAGAAAAAGTAAATAGAGTAAAAATGGCTTTTTAGTTTCTAATTTCCTTCTGTTTTAGAGGAGTGGTAAACAAAAAACTGTTGTGAGTTAAAGGTAGGGGAACCCAACATGCTTGTCAAAAATGCACTTTCTTGGGTCCCACTAGTTCTAAGTCAGCCAAGTGGGGCTGGGCCCAGGAATCTGATTATTTACATGTTGGTTTGCTTACTTGCTTATTTATTATTGTGTGATGCTGGAGAGTGAGCCCAGGACCTGGTGTATGCTAGCCAGGCACTGCCCTGAGATGCACGTTCATCCTCAAGAGTTCCATTTTAAACTTGGCTCCTGGAATGATTCCGAGGCCGGTGGGGTGAGCACTGATACAGATGTGGACGAGGCACTGGTGGGCAGGGGTGCAGGCTGCCTCTGAGCCTTCCTGTGACTCTGCAGAGGGAGGCCTGGAGGAGCTGGTGGAGGAGCTCAACAGCGGGAAGGTGATGTATGCCTTCTGCAGGGTGAAGGACCCCAACTCCGGCCTGCCCAAGTTTGTCCTCATCAACTGGGTATGTGGATTCATCTCTGATGTCAAAGGAGAAGTCTCTTGTCTCCTTTCCATTGCCTTAGCCTTGAGAACAGAATGTTTTACTACACCACTCAGTAGTCACAAAATTGTTACTTAAAAGTGGGTGAATGAGCAGAGTAGACCATCCATTCTTTGTGAACCAAGGGATAAATGGCTTTGCTTGGGATTCACCCTGCAGCCAGAATGATTCCTGCAGAATGGAGTAGAAACTGCTACAAGAAAGTCCCCATTCTGGGATGGCTCTGATGAAGGAGAGGGTCCTCGGCAGTGTCGAGGAACCTTGCCGGTATAGAACAGGATAGATCCCCTAGTCGGGAACCAGGAATGTTTGAGAAATGCCCCTGCTTGGGAAGCCAGCAGCCATGCTTCTCAAGGAACATCCTGAGCTCTTTGGAAAGTATAAAGTCTGATCTCATCTGTGTGACTCATTTGGGAGAATGGCTTTGGCTGGGAGGGGGAGGAGAGAGTGTCTTTTTATGAGAGATAGGGAAACTGTTTCCTGGGAATTGTGGGCCAGGAAGTGGCTTTGGAGGAGGCCTGGGTCATACTGTCTATTTTGTGTTGCAGACAGGCGAGGGTGTAAATGATGTGCGGAAGGGAGCATGCGCCAACCACGTCAGCACCATGGCCAACTTCCTGAAGGTGAGGGAGCCCTGCAAGGACCCTTGCAGGATCCAGTGCTCTAGATTCCTAAGTACAGGTGAACTGGAAGGAAGCTGGAACCAGGAGCAGGACCATGACTAATGTACTGACTGGCCAGCAGGATTTATGCTTTGCTTCAGTGGAGCAAGATAAGGACCACTCCAGCACTGACCCACTGGGCAGGGCAGAGCCCTAGGTTCTGTTTAGTTGATTGCTCTGTCTCAGTGGTTTAGCGGTGTCCAGCATAATGACTCACGCCTTTAATCCCAGTACTTAAGAGACTGAGGCAAGCAGATCCTTTGAGTTCAAGGCCAGCTAGGCTACCTAGTAAGACCTTGTCTATAAAACTTAAGAAGAAAAAATAAAAAAGAGGGAAAAGTTAAGCAGATGCTGCCAATGCCCCTGCCCCATGTCTCCTCTGATGCATCCTCTCCTGCCTGTTTATACAAGCATTCCTGTCACTCATCCTACAGCTGTAATTTTTTTCTAATTTCAGAGACATTTCTATCACAATTTATAATTGAGTAGTCAGCTGACTTTATGCATCTCCTTGGTTTCTGGCAAGGAGACCTGAGACTGACTTGTATTTCTGCCAACATGTCTTTAAGCATACCTTAGTTCTTCCTCCTGCTGTGAAAGCTTTTCATTAAGTTTTAGCATTTTTGCAGTGTTGAGATCAAGCCCAGATTCTTATGTGCTCCGCAGATCCTCTGCTCCTGAGCACCTGATGAGCTGCCAAGCATTTAGGTGCATGACAACAGTTATTGAGGTCTCGGGTCAGCTACTCAGGAAGCAGTCAGTGAGTTTTCGTTGAATATATGGCAGGCGCCTGAGCATCCATTCAACTGCAACAGGAAGGGAGAGCTGGGCCTTAGTGTCTCCTGACACTAGTCTTGTGTGCAATGACCGTTGCTATATATGGGCAGATAGTTTGGCTTGTCATCTTCTCAGCTGGCAAAGCTTATATTTTTAAGTGCTGCTTCTGCTCTAGGGTGCCCATGTGACCATCAATGCACGGGCTGAGGAGGATGTGGAGCCCGAGTGCATCATGGAGAAGGTTGCCAAGGCCTCTGGGGCCAACTACAGCTTCCACAGGGAAAGCAGCTGCTTCCAGGATACAGGGCCTCAGGCCCCAGTGGTGAGTGGGAGTGCTGCTCTGACATGGACGTTTCTCCATGCCTGAGAGCAGGGGACCAGAAATGTAGTTTCTAGTGTCTGGGTAACTAGCTCCTTCTGCTTGGTGGTAATCCTAGGCTCTAATGGGCACCAACCCCACTGCCATGGCTGTTCTAAACCAGCTTGTGGCAGAGGCTCTACAGCTGTGATAGTCTAATAACCCCAAGAGCTACACTGTCTACACTGTCTGCACTGCTTAAATGGTCCCTGATAGTAGCCATTGTGGAGAGCTTCTGGTGCCCTTATTGCAGAGCCTGAAACCACTCAGGCCTGTGGCTCTGGTATCATGTAGAGCTCCTGGCTGCAAACCACTTATTAGTCATACAGTTGGGATCCATGGTGATTCTTCTGGATATTGTTCAGTTAGCTGTCTGGGGAGCAGCCTACTTTAGAACTGTCAGGAGTCTAGGATAAAAATCCTTTCCTGTCCCCATCAGTGAGGACCAGTTGCCACCATAGTGGACATATACCCTGTGTTCTCAGGATGCCATGTCCTTGCTGGAGTAGTCTCCCTAGACTTTTGTTGTTCTTTTGTTTTTTTCTGAACATCTTGGGGTGGTAGGCCAGGACCCCCTGAGCCTACCAGCTGCAGTCCTGGTAGGTGTCACCTGCTCTCTAGAGCTGGCAAATTCTTCTTCCCCTGTCCCACTGCCTGCCTGACCGTCCACATGGGACCAGACCTCTTCTGTACTGTGTCCTCTCTTCTAGGGCTCCGTATACCAGAAGACCAACGCCATATCTGAGATCAAGAAGGTTGGCAAAGATAGCTTCTGGGCCAAGGCTGAGGTGAGTGCTGTAGTAGTGGGGATGGGCAAACTGACGGGTGCCCTTCTGGGCATTATCCTTTACAGCTGGGAGTTAAGTCACAGCGCATGATGGGCTTCAGTGTTCTTTGATCATGGCCTTTTGGGGACCAGTCCCTGGCAGTGGGTGAGGCCAAGGGAGTTGCACATGGCTGAGTGCTCCCTCTGCAGAAGGAGGAGGAGAACCGCCGGCTGGAGGAGAAGCGGCGGGCTGAAGAGGAGCGCCAGCGGCTGGACGAGGAGCAGCGGGAGCGCGAGCTGCAGGAGGCTGCCCGCCGAGAGCAGCGCTACCAGGAACAGCATGGGGCATCGGGACCCCCAAGGTTAGCCTGCCTGCCCCCCAATGCTCGTGGCCTGTGAGGCAGGAACCTGAGGAACTGCTGGTGAGCCTCAGCTCTCTAATCTTGGCCCTTGCAGCAGGCCGGATGAGCAGGAGCCAGGAGTGCCTTCAAAGAGCAGACAGGAAGGGGTGAGTTTGCACTCTCCTTACACACCTGGGAACCTGCTGCTTTGGCTGTCTTGGCGGCTTGGTGAAGTCCTTGTTTGTGGATTGGGGCTTAGCCCAGCCCTCTACAGTCAGCCTCAGGCACGTCTGTGCACAGCAGAGAACCAGATGGGGAAAGCCAGGCTGTTGGCTTTGGCATGGCTGGAAGCCCCATCTTGAGAGAGGCCCTGTTAGCTCCTCGGCTTCCTATTCCTCATTCTAACCTGCCCTCCACACATTTAACACAGCTTTGAGGGCCTGCTTTCTGAGGTAGGGCAGTCAGGTGAGAAGCTTTTGGATTCTCATTCATGCTGGCGTCAAAGCATGCTTGTGTGCTTCTCCCAGGAGTCTGTTGGGCAGCAGGCCCCACACCCTCGAGAGATTTTCAAACAGAAGGAAAGGGCTATGTCCACCACCTCTATCTCCAGCTCTCAGCCAGGTGAGTCCTCCTTTGCATCTGGCCACAAAACAGGGTAGCCTTAGTCCCATTCAGGAGCCTCCAAGTCATGTATGTATTAGTGGGTAACAAAAGATAATAATGAGAACCACCCAGAATCTAGGTGACCCCTAACAGACAACAGGATTCTGCTGTCCACATTACCACACAGCCCAAAACCCTCGGGTCTGTCTACCTGTGCTAGTCAGAGCCCTACTTCAGATAAACCTAGGCAGGTCTGTAGACTGCAAGAGTTACATCTGAAGTAATGCACGTGGTATTTTCTGGGTTGTTTAGGCAAGCTGAGGAGCCCCTTTCTGCAGAAGCAGCTCACTCAGCCAGAAGCCTCCTATGGCAGAGAGCCGACTCCCACTGTCTCGAGGCCCCAAGCAGGCAAGACCCTTGTAACATTGTGCAGCCTTGGAGGGGAGTAATGATTGAGAAGGGGCTGCTATAGGAAGGAAGAAGGTCACATCCTGCTGTGTCCTTTGCTGCAGGTGTCTGTGAGGAGGAGCCAGCACCAGCCCAGCCAGAGGAAGAACCCACATACGAAGAACCCCTAGAGCAAGACACTCTCTACGAGGAGCCTCCACTGGTGGGTTCCCGATGGAGGGGAGGACATAGGCCTGAGTTTCTGTGGCACTTTAGGATACTAGGGGTACTTTGTTTTTTGTTTTTATGTTATGTTTATGAATGTTTGGCCCGTATGTGTGTGTGTGTGTGTGTGTGTGTGTGTGTGTGTGTGTGTGTGTGTGTGATGCCTCTGGAGCCTAGAAGAAAGCATCAGATCCTCCTGGACCTGGCATTTCAGCTGAGTACGGGAATTGCCACCATGCACAGCGTAGTTTTGTGTATGGATGAGTGGATGGTAGAATCCAAGGCCTTGAGCATGGTAGGTATGCAGCCTACTAGTGAGTATAGCGTTTGTCTTGGAGCCATGCTGTGCTGTAGGCTGTGTGGCCCAGCACTCCTTGACTGTGGCTGGAGTGGGTTGTGCTATCTTTGAGATGGGAGCTGTGCTGCAAGGGCACCGGGCAGCAGTAGCCCCGGCCCCAAAGGGCCCCTGCATTCTGTGCCCTTGCCCCAGCTCCCAGCTTACTCTGAGCTCAGGGCAAGACTGAGTCTAGGGTAATGCTGTCTTTCTCCCTTCTGGCAGGCACAGCAGCAGGGGGCTGGCTCTGTGTATATTGACAACTACATGCAGGGCC
Organism: Sigmodon hispidus; assembly: GCA_004025045.1. NCBI lineage: Eukaryota > Metazoa > Chordata > Mammalia > Rodentia > Cricetidae > Sigmodon > Sigmodon hispidus. The sequence goes on from PVIH01003420.1 coordinate 20,357, forward strand.
AGGGCCTCAGTGGGCAAGGACTATGCGCCCGGGCCTTGTACGACTACCAGGCAGGTAAGATTTCCCCGGATGACTGTCACAGGTCACAAATCCTGAGATTAGGGAACAAGAATGTGTGTGTATAGGGGCTTTATGGGGGTTAGGCCCAGAGGGTGTCTGAAGTGAGAATGCCCATGGCCTTGGGATGTCTGTCCTGAAGAGCATGTGCTTCCAGTTATCTGTCTCCCGTCCACTCACAGGAACCCTGTAGCTAGCTTTCCTTATTGTAGACCTTTCAGGTCTGATCGGAGAAGTGAGGCCTGGATATTGGCTCCCAGCCTGAGGGGTTGGGGGGCTGGGGGTTGTGGTGCTGCAGGGGTGCTCTGTAGAAAGCTGTGCCTTGAAAGGTGGCCACTGCAGTTACAGTCCATTGGTGCCGGCAAACTGGAGGGCAGTGGGCTATTTTTGAGGAAGAAGCAGGGCTAGGTTCCCTGGGGACGGGGTGCAGCAAGGCACTAAGATGTCATCCCTTGGCTTCCCTTCCTGCAGCTGATGACACAGAGATCTCCTTTGACCCTGAAAACCTAATCACAGGCATCGAGGTGATTGATGAAGGCTGGTGGCGTGGCTATGGGCCTGATGGCCACTTTGGCATGTTCCCTGCCAACTACGTGGAGCTCATAGAGTGAGGCTGAGGCCTGTCTTCCATCTCCACCAAAAGTGGCTTCCTTGTTGCAAAAAGAAGAGGCCTAAGAGTTAAAGTTTGACACTCTCCAGGAATGGAACTTCAGTGAGGTCAAGGCTTCCTCTGTCTTGAGTGCTGTTACTCTAGATGTAGCAGTACCCACTGCTCCCCCAAATGCTTACCGCAGTCTCTTAAGACCTCCTACCAGACTCTCACTTGACCCCAGTGGGAGGGAATGGCATGTTGAGCCAATCTTAACCCATGGCCAGCTCCTGGGTAACCTCTGTCCAAGGACAGCAGCACTGAGAAGTTGGGGTCAGAGCAGGGGCATCTAGGGGCCACATTCTGCATTTGTCTTTCTGTGTGGCTTCTGAAAGGGTGTGGCTACAGCTGTTTAGAAAGGCCCCGGGGATCATGAACTTAAGAGAATTGCTTAGCAGAGTCTTGAGCAAAGTCAGAGTAGACCGTGATGGTTCAACAGCAGGGAGGATTCTTACTAGGGGCTTCCCCACCTCACTCATTTCTGTCCCCGTGTCTTACTGTGGGAAAAAGGGATGGGATGACCAAGCTCCCATCTCTGGGAATGTGAAAAATCAAAGACATGACGTGGATCGTGTGGCTCACTCAGTGTCTGCTGGCTCTGCCTTCTTATAATCTAAGAACTGTAGTGAGGTCCACAGCCCATCTGCCCCACTTCTGATCTGTATGCTCCCATGTGGAAAAAAAACTCCAGCTTGAGGTCTCTATCTGCATTGTACCTGAGTGTGCACATGTGCACCCTCAGACTCTAGCTATTTAGCTTCCTATTAGAAGTATAAATGAGCCAGGCATGGTGGTGTGTCCTTTTAACCCCAGCACTTTGAGGCAGAGGCAGGTGGATCTCCGTGAATTCGAGGCTATAAGGCCAGACTCAAAAATCGGGGACGGGATGTATAAATGATAAGGTGTAATTGATGTTGGAGCCTTCCTGCATTTCAGTAGAAGAGGCCTCACAGTTGCCTCTGGGAGCCTCTGCAACATGGTCCAGCACTCGTCTGCCTGGAGATGCTGGGTGGACACACTTGACTCCCAGACTTAACCACTAGCAGCCTGGAGTGGAAGTGCATAGGGGAAACCACCAGGCTGTGGTCAAGCCTACTTCCTCTCCATCTTCTGCCTGTCCTCTAGGCTTTATGGTGATAATGGCAGGCCATGGAAGCCCTGTGACCTTCAGCTGGTGCTGGTTTAATCTGATAGGCTTGTCCTGGCTGGGAGGTTCACTTTGCATGCATTTAAGAGGTCACAGAAATAGCAGAACGCTACCCTGAAGAAAGCTGGTCAAGAGTCGCACTTCCTGTTTCTCACGGAGAAGGCTACCCATTGCTTTTCTCCCTAATATAACCCTTGGCTCTAAAGCTGCAGGGTCACTATGGGATCGGTCACACTACAGAAGGTGTGCATAGCCCTGACTTAGTCCCCAGTAGCTAGAGGTGGGTTCTGCCTCCATTGATGTTAGCTCCTGGACCTAGGAGTCCCGTGACTAAGGAGTTGAGCTGGGCAGACCAAGCCTGGCCATGCTAAACTTGGCAGTATGCAGAAGTAACTTTATTGCCTATGTCCACCCTCACTTTGCCTTGCCCTGGGCGGCAACAGCTTCCATGGCCTTCCGAACTGTCTCTTCATCTCCCAGGAACCTCATGGGCTTGGTAGGCTTCAGCGCCTGGTCCAGTTCATACACGATGGGGATTCCCGTGGGCAGGTTCAGGTCCATGATGGCCTGATCTGACATCCCTGGAGCAGAAGAACAGTGTTCTTAGCCCCTCCACTCAATTCATACAGTGTGACCTTTGTTACTGAGGTGCTGCCAGTTAACCTATCCCTGAGAGCGAGGCCACAGAAATATGCCTAAAGGTCAAGGCAGACTTGCTTACAAAAATAGCCCAGCAGCAAGACAAGAACATCCCCGTGAATAGCTGTGACCTGAGTGGTGCCACACATGTTCTCAGCCCAGGGAAAATTGGCCAGACTAAAGAGGGTTGGGCAGAGTATCATTTGGTTTCTAGAGGTTCTAAATTCTGAGCAGGGGAGCAACAGGAAACCTGACCCTGCCTGCTCCTGCAGCCCCTGCCTGGAATAGCAGCTCAACCTTTGCTGCTGCTATCTCCCCAACCCCACCAAGCAGGAGGACCGGCCTGGGAGTGTTCCCTCGAACGTCAGGGGCACTCTCCACGCACCTCTTTCCCAGGACCTAGTCCAGGGAGGGGGGGCAGAAGTGTCACCCTCAGCTACACATCTGCATTAATACCCAGGAGCTGGGGAAAGGGGCCACACCCCACTCCTTAGGACCCCAGTGAGCCTAAAGGTCATCCAGAATCTAGTGACCTCCCTAGGCCCATGTGGCCCCCAGGGCTGGTCCTTGGCTCTTGAGTAGGAGCCCTTTACAATCCTATGATGGAGAAGTAACTTCATAGTGTGTGCTCAGACTGCTTTTTGCCCAAAGAAGCTGTGGGGAGGTGGGTGGGCTGCTCATTGTAGCCTGCACCTGTGGCCAAAGGACCTCAAGTTCAAGGCCTTGCATGCAGGGGGAGACAATGTTAAGAAAAGCACTGGAAGAGGTGCTGAGATTTCCTTAGTAATTCAAGTGCTTGTCCAAGCAACAAGCCAGCGTTTGGGGCTGAGTGCACAGAGCTCTGGCCCTTGTCCCCTGTGGGGTGGCTCAGCTGTGCTATGCAGACTAAACACAGTAGCCCAGAGCATGCTGGGAATGGGACAACATAAAGTATTTCTCAACTCTTTACCTCAGTCTACTTTTGAAACCCCCACATATGTAAAGTATCTGAAACAAGTCACCACGGCTCTGTCCCCGGTTTCTTCCTGTCTTTCCTGAGGTTAGGCCTCACCTTCTAGATGCTTTACAATGCCTCGAAGGCTGTTTCCGTGGGCAGCAATCAGGACTCTCTTGCCAGCCTTGATCTTGGGTGCTATCTCGTCATTCCAGAAGGGCAGGGCCCGGGCAATGGTATCCTTGAGGCTCTCACAGGTAGGCAGCTCACCAGACTTCAAGTCTGCATAACGCCGGTCCTGGGGGCACAGGGACACTCGTGTTTCCCCCTGGGTAGCCCTCCACCCATGCCCTCAGCCTTCCGGCTTCCAAGCCCCTGACCCACCTTGCTGATGGAAGAGTAGTAGGGGTGTTTCTCATCCATGGGGGGTGGTGGGGTGTCAAAGGAACGCCTCCAGATTTTCACCTGCTCTTCTCCGTGCTTTGCAGCTGTCTCAGCCTTGTTGAGGCCTGTGAGGCCCCCATAGTGGCGCTCATTGAGGCGCCAGGAACGCACCACAGGCAGCCACATTTGGTCCGTAACATCTAGGATGGTCCAGAGGGTGCGGATAGCCCGCTTCAGCACCGATGTGTAGCAGATGTCAAATTCTATTTTAGCGTCTTTGATGGCGCTGGCCCCCCGCTTGGCCTCCTCAGTGCCCTTCTCACTCAGTTCTGCATCAAACCAGCCACAGAAGCGGTTCTCTTGGTTCCATGAGCTCTCACCATGGCGAACCATTACCAGGCGGTGGGTGGTCATGGTGGCGGGGGACACAGCTCCAGGTGACAGCTGCTTGCTTAGCTCTTTCAGCTTTATAACAGTTTTCCCAGCCCCCACCTCGGCCCTAACTGCCAATCAGCATTCCAGGAGGGGCAGGCGACCAGTAGTAGAACTGGGGGTGGGGTGTAGTCCAAGGAACCCGACTTAAAAATAGCCCACAAAACCATCAGCTCTGCTGGGGCTCAGATGACAAGTCCATTACCAGCTGACACCTGGGGCCAAGCTGGGTGGGTGGGTGGGTGGGGCTACTGAACTGGACCAGGGTTAGGGAGAACACAGGGACATTCTCCCTGGAAATGGTCTTTGACATCAGGGGCTTTTGCTGTCTCCACCAGCCCTTTCTTGCTCAGGCGGAAACAAAACCATTCCAAGCCCACTTCTGATATTTAAGATAAAGTTTAACTATGTGGCCCAAGCTGCAATTCTCCTGCATCAGCCTCCTAACAGTAAGACAAGCTCAAACCTATCTTTGGAAGGAATCCAGCTTAGTGTCTAAGCCAAGGAGTGTGTGTATAGGTCATCTACTTGAAGAGATCAGTGCATACATTAATGTGCGTTTGTGTGTGTGTGTGTGTGTGTGTGTGTGTGTGTGTGTGTGTGTGTGTGCAACAGGCAGCTGTTCTCTGCCCAGATGCCTGTCTCAGCACATATACATTGCCTGCATTAGTGTGTTGCAGGAACACAATTGTTGCCAGAACACACACACACACACACACACACACACACACACACACACACATACCCCAGGTTACAGCTTTGCTGTGCTCAACCTAGACTGGAGGCCTTCCTCGGGCTCCTGATCGGCTACCTCCCTGGCAGGGCCCTCTTCTCCTGCCTTCCACCATAGCCATGCTAGGAGGGCCCTTGGGTAGACGGAGGAAGAAGTCATAGCAGAAAAAGCAGGTACCAGCCATGACTTCAGGGATGCCCAGCCTTGTGGAGACAGCACAGACAGGGACAGGCCTGCACTGAGTTACAGGGTTAGTTATAGTGTGTTCGCCCTTTTTGGGGCAGGCACCCAAGGGGAAGACAGGGAATGGGCAGCATGGAGTCTAGAACATCTGCATTTGAGCATGGAGGACATAGTTCCCACACTTCATCCCACCTATCTCATCTGGAAACAAGAACAGGTGGGTGGTGGGAGCCTAGGCCTGTACGCAGGGAACTGGTCCCAGCCCCCACAGAAGGCTCTGCAGATCAAAGCTGACCCAAGAAGGGCTTGCAGGTAAACCCCATCCCTCCTCGGGACAGCACACTCAGGTGTCACTTTTATTCTCCTAACCCAAGTCTGGTCTCTGTCCTTGGCCATATTAGGAAACCCACTGGATTAACTAACTGACTGTGCCCTGGAGGACAGCATAGTACTACAGCTGGCAAGTCTATGGTGATTAGCACTGGGTATTAGGAAGGAAAGGGGTGTGGTAGGATGGGGTGCATCAGGAAGAAGCAGCTCCCTGGATAAACCCAAAGGTCTGAGCTGTGAGCTCTGGGGGGAGGGATACTAGGCTGAGGTGCCAGTAAAATCCAGAAAGCTCTAGGGGCTTGGAGAGGTAGCTCAACAGAGGACCCAGCTTCAGTCTCCAGCACCCACTCCACAACTCACAACTACCTTTAGCTCGGGCTCCCAGGGTGTCCAACAGGTCTGGTCTTGGTAGACATCTGCACTGGTATGCATATTTCCAGCACACAGACATACAGGTAAAATGATAGAAATAAACAACACATCTTAGAACCGTGTGTGGTTGTCCACACCTTTAATCCTGGAGCAGGTAATGTTGTTCAGCAAAGACTAGATGAAGGAGTGCCTTTGCTGTTTCTTTTCCTTTAAGACAATCTCACTCTAGCCCTGACTGTCCTAAAATTCATTCGGTAGGCCAGGCTGGCCTAGAACACACAAAGATCTGCCTGCCCCTGCCTCCCAAATAGCTGGCCCAACACAAAGCAGCTTGAAACATCTGTAGCTAGCTGCTGTGTACTCTTCCCCCTACACTGGGCCTCAGGCCATGGAGAAAGCCTACTACAAGCTAGGACACAAAAGTCCCACGTTATTATCAATAGGTTCTCTGCCCCACCCCCCATCATAGGTTTTTCCACAGTAAGCCAAATGAAGCCGAATTGAAAAAGTATAACAACAGGTTTATTTGAGCAAAGCACCTCTTGGGAGGATCCTCTAGTCCCAGGGATTGAGGCAGAAGAAGCCAGAGCCTGAACTTAAGCAGGGGTGATGACATGTCCCCACAAGCTGGGTTTGTGTGGCTGCTCAAGAGCAGCTTCAGGGGAAGAAGCTGCAGTAGCCTCCAGGAGTGTCAAACTGGGGCTTTCGGCTCCTTTCCTTTGTTAGGAGACTCTGATTGGGCATGGTGGAGGAGGACATGCAGGAACGCCAGTCTCCCGGTCGGTCGGTCATGCCGGGCGGGGAGAGCTGGAGGTTCCAACCAAACAAATGTCCTCACCAAACCCTCAAGTTTACTCTTTTCTTTCCCTTTTTTCAGTTAAAAAAATGTACTCACTCTTTTTTGTTGTGATGGGTTTTGGTTTGCTTTTAGATACAGGGTTTTGAATCATTAATCTAAGTAGTCTTATCAATAAAAAATCAGGCGTCAGATAGGTAAAAACCAGAAGAAGCAGGGGAGCAGTCCCAGTGGATTTCTAGCCCGCAGGTTCCTCCACCCTGAAGGTCCGCAATCCTTCTCTGCCTTACTGCTATACTGCTCACTAGACCTACTACTTCCTGTGTACTCTCTGTCCACAGTCCTCCAAACATCTATGGTTAATCTAAAAAGGTAAGGTTGATAAACCTTTAGCCAAATTAATTAGAAGATGGAGGAAGAAGATCCAAATTAATAAATTTAGGAATGAAAACAGGGTCTCTGACCAATCATGGTGGTGCACGCCTTTAATCCTAGTACTCAGGAGTCAGAAGCAAGTGAATCTCCGGGTTCGAGGCCAGCCTGGGCTACGTAATGAGTTCTAGGAAAGGCAGAACTGCAGAGTGAGATCCTAACTCAAAGACTGTGTGTGTGTGTGTATCAGCAGACACCAAGCAACCCAGAGAATGATAACATAGTTTATAAATCTATACTCCCCAAAGTAGAAAACTTAAAAAGAAATGGGATTGATTTCTTGATATGTATGACCTACCAAAGTTAAATCAAAATCAAAAAAGCAATCTAAACAGTCTCATAATGTAGTGAAATAGAAACAGTAATTAAAACTCACCCAATCAATAAAAGCCCAGAGCCAGATGGATTCAGCATGGAATTCTACCAGACCTTCAAATAACCAACAGTCCTCTCCAATTTGTTCCACAAAATAGAAACTGAAGGAACATTTCCTAATTTCTTTTACAAGGTTACTATTATCCTCATACCTAAGTTGCACAATGACCTAACAAAAAGAGAAAATTACAGGCCAATATTTCTTATGAACATAGATTCAAAAATTCTCAATAAAATACTTGCAGAGCAAATCAAAGAATATGTCAAAAAGTTATTCAAGCCAAGCATGGTAGTTCATGCCTTTAATAACAGTACTTGGGAGGTAAAGGTGAAAGACCCTTAGAGACCTCAGCCCCAAGAACTGACACAGAGATTACTGGCTGCAATTAGCAAGAGGTTTTTTAATACTCACACAGGCACCTGCTGGCGATCAGCAGCTTCAGCTAACTGAGCGCATCCTCACAAAGAACAGTCCCCCTTTTATAAGGAAATGGGGGTCTCATTGGCTACTTTGATCTACATACAAAGTTCAGATAAGGGGCAAGGTTGTAAAGTTTTTGATCCTGGAGATGCTGTGAATATCTGGTTCGGGTTAAGATTAGACACGGTACCTTCACCCTTATGTGGCCTTCCTTATCTTCTTCAAAGGGCCTCTAACTGCCGGTTCCTGAATTTATTGAGGCTTGCCCTCAAGCTGACTTCTTGCTAACTGGCCAAATAGCCCCCAACTGATAGTTCTTGAATATATTGAGGCTTGCCCTCAAGTTGACCTCTTGCTAACTGGCCTTGTGGAAAATTTGCGCTGTTTTGGGTTTGGGGTCTTTCAAAGGCAGGTAGATCTCTATGAGTTCAAGGCCACCCTGATCTACATAGAGAATTCTAGGACAGTCATGGGTCTAGAAAGGAAGGAAGAAAGATTATCCACCACAATCAGGTAGCTTTATCTCAAAGATTCAGGGATGATTCAAAATATGTAAATCAATAAACATAATACACCACAAAACAGACTAAAAACCCACATGATCATCTCAGACATAGAAAAGGTCTTTGACAAAATCCAACATCCCTTCATGATAAAAGGCCAGAGGAGACACGGGACACGAGTCTAAACGCAGAAAAGGCAGTTTACAGAAACCCACAGCCTATGTCATCCTAGCAGAGATGCTCAAAAGTATTTCCACTAATGTCAGAACGAGACAAGGCTGTCCACTCTCTCCAACCTGTTAATACACTGAAGTCGTAACTAGAGCAATACAGCAACTGAAGGAGATGGGTGGGCACAGGTAGGAAAGGAGGAAGTCAAGGCATCTTTATTTGCAGAACTATGATTTTATACATAAGCGATCCCCCAAAAAATCCCATCAAGAAACTTTTACATCTGATAAACTGTTGGGGACACAAAGGTAGGGAGAACTAGGGAACCAGAAGGTGTCAAACACAAAGGGGCCTGTCCTCAAAGAAGTGCACATTATTAGTGACCTGGTGACCCTTTCCTAGCTGTGGAAGCAGACCTCATCCACCTTTTGTAATAGAGACAAACTTCGCCCAAATCCCCGGAATGTTTATCCCAGACTCTCCCTCCCTAGTCCTTTATCTTTAGCTCCAGTTAACAGAGCCCATCTTTAGGGGAGATCTCAAACATATTTTATAGCCTGTTGATCTCTAGGCTGTGTCAGTCAGAGACCACACTAGATGACAGGCCCTTTAGCTAAAGAACCCACCCTCAAGGTCACATGGATTTTGTAAGGAAGTTTCTAAGAGCTTACCCTTAGGCTTTACTCTGTGCCTGGCATGGGAATGATTGCTGCCTGGAAACCTGGAATGGGAATGGATGATTGTTGCCTGGAGACATTTTTAAAAATTGTACTGTTTTTAAAATTCTGGCAATGAGTGGCCCAGCATCAGACTCTCCAAGTGTGATCCAGTTAACAAAGTTTTTAATCCCAGCAGATCTCTGTGAGTTCAAGGCCAGCCTGGTCTACAGAGCAAGAACTATGCAGAGAAACTGTCTTGAAAAACCGAAACAAACCAACCAATCAACTACACAAACAAAGAAACAACAACAACAACCAAAAAAAAAAAATTGAACATTCCCAGGATCACGCTGCTGGATGAAAGAAAAGCAGCTACTGAACTCAGTACTCGCTCATTATAAAGACTCTGAGAGCCAGTGACTCTGCTGAGTGAGGAAAGACACCTGTTGTCCAGGACCCACAAGTTGGAAGGAGGGGACCAACGCCTGAAGGTTGTCCTCAGACCTCCACATGTGCACTGCGCCATCTGTGTGCCCACACATAGCATATACAGTTAGATGTAATGACATTTTTTAAAACTTCAGGGGAGGGGATGGAGAGTTGCCTCAGCAGTTAAGAGCACTGGCTTGGGGGCTGGAGAGATGGCTCAGCGGTTAGGAGCACCGTCTGCTCTTGCAGAAGACCCGGGTTCAATTCCCAGCACCCACATGGCAGCTCACAACTGTAACTCCAGTTCCAGGGGCTCTGCTACCTTCATACCAATGCACAAACACTCACACATGGAGTACTTCTCAGCAGTCTTTGTTTTTGTTTTTGTTTTAAATGACATCCTGAAATTTGCAGGCAAATAGATAGGCCTAGAAAATATCATCCTGAGTGAGGTAACGCAGACCCAGAAAAATAAACATGGTATGTACTCATTCATAAGTGGATTTTAGACAGAAAGCCAGGGCACAATCCACAATTCCTGAGTAGCTAGGTAACAAGGAGAGACATCCATGGATCCTCCTGGGAAGGGGAAATAGAGAAGATCTCCTGAGCAAACTGGGATCATACACAGGAAGGAGCAAGGATAGGTGGGAAGAGTTCACGAGAGAATGAGATGGTTGAATGGGAGGAGCAGCAGAGAGCGAGAACAAAGAAATAGATATCTTGACAGAGGGAGCCACTGTGGGGTTAGAGAGGAACCTGGTGCTAGGGAAACATCCAAGAACCCATAAGATGTCCCAGGCTAGGACTCCAAGCAATAGTGGAGAGGGTGCCTAAACTGACCTTCCTCTATAATCAAAAGAATGACCACCCTAATTGCCATTATAGAACCTTCATCTAGCAACTGTTGGAAGCAGAAGCAGAGATCCACAGACACTGGGCCTAGCTCCCAGTCCAGCTGAAGAGATGGAGGAGAGACTATATGAGCAAAGGGGTCAGGAGCATAAGGAGGAGACCCACAGAGACAGCTATTGGGAGCTCACTTACTCTGAAATGACAGCTGAGGAACTTTCATGGAAAGGAACTAAACTCTCCTCGAATGTGGATGACAGTTGAACAGCATGGGCTGTTTGTGGAGCCTCTTGCAGTCAGACCAGAGTTTATTCCTGGTGCATGAACTGGCTTCTTGGAGCCCATTCCCTACAGAGGAACACCTTGCTCAGCCGAGATACTGGAAGGAGGGGCTTGGTTCTCCCTCAACTGGCTATGCCAGACCACCCTGAGAGTCCTTATCCTCTGAGGAATGGGTGGGGGGTGGGGTGGGAGAGGCTGAGGGATGGGGAAGAGGGGAGGGAGGGGGAGCAATGGTGGGTATGATAAAAAAAATAACAATAAATAAGACAAGGAAAAATAAGCTAAAAGAACTTGGGAAAAAGCAATAATAAAGGGGAATTTTTTTAAAAAAAAAGATTTATTTATTTATTTATTTATGTATTTATTTATTATGCATACAGTATACAGAAGAGGGTGCCAGCTGTCATCATAGGTGGTTGTGAGCCACCATGTGGTTGCTGGGAATTGAACTCAGATCCTCCGGAAGAACAGTCAGTGTTCTTAACCTCTGAGCCATCTCTCCAGCCCAAAGGGGAATTTTTTTTTTAACTTGATAAAAGGCATTTACAAAAAGACACAGTTTATAGAGCTGGACAGATGGCCCAGTGGTTAAGAGCACTGGCTACTGTCGCAGAGGACCCAGGTTTGGGTCCCAACTTCCACATGGCAGCTCACAACCATCTGTAACTCCAGTTCCAGGAGATTCAATACAGTCTCCTGGCCCCCACAGGCGCTACATGCAAGTCTGCAGGGTGGTTACCTCATGGTGTCCAGGTAACATGAGAACAATGCATACCAAGGCAAGATCCCAGAAACACACTCCCTCCAATGAGGCCCCTCCTTCTAGCTTCCATGCCCCTCCTAAGTAATGCCATTAAAGTATCAATCCACTTTTTAATCAGGATTAAACCACTGATTATATCAGGTACCTCGTAATTAGTCAAACTTCCCAAAAGCCCCATCTCTGAGCACCTGCATTAGGGACCAAACCTTCAGCACATGGGTTTTGGGGGGTACATTGTAGACATAACAAACTACTGCTTTAGCCCCATTAGAACAGCTATAATAAATGAAAAATATCCAGATTGACAGCCTCCTAGGAGATGGTTAACTTATATGGGAGGCTGGCTCACACTGTGACAGAGCCAAGGCTTCTCCATCTGGTCCCAGCCTGCAGCAGCCATCTAAGGTCTAACTCAGAGCTGACTCTCTTCCCCCCTCCACTTATGCCACCTCCTGGGGGACAATGCCTTAGAAAATTAACCAATCATGTCTCAGGGCCCTGAGGTTAAGATGCTCCGCTCCGACTAACTGCCTCATTGTTGTACTTCTCCCTGCAAATGCCAACAAGGATGTGGTTTTTGGTTCTAAAACTCCCTGAAAACAGCAGTCAGGGTTGCCCTGGGAGAACCGTTTCTCCGGGCAGTTGTCAGCCAGTTTAATGAAGATTTTCAAGTTCAGGCTCTGCTTCTTGAGGTCTTTGCCCAACAACAACACTGCCAATGAAGTGAAAAATGGTACAAGCATGCTGGGCACAGGTTGTTCTTATAAACTTAAAGATAAACGTGTCGCTTAGGATGGCTGTTCTTGGCTGCCAATTTGACTACATCTGGGATTAATTAAACCCAAACAGCTGGGTACACCTGTGAAGGATTTTTTTTTGTAATGAGATAATTGATCTTTGAGGTAGAAAGATGGGCCTTTAATCCAGATCTTTTGAGATGGGAACACCTCTAATTGGGGGCATGCCTTCTGCTGGCAGCCTATATAAGGTCATGAAGAAAGACACCCTCTCTTTGATCACCTGCTCTTGTGTTCCCTGGCAAGTCTATGCCTTTGCTTGCATTAGAGCCGACTTCTTCAGGATTCTGGTGTATACTGAAGACCAGCTGAGACATCCAGCCTTGGAGACTGAGAAACTGCTGGATTCTTGGACTTTGTATTGGTAGACAGTCATTGTTGGTCTAGCTAGGTCACAGCCTATAAGCTATTCTAATTCCCTTTCTGTCTATAATAAGATAGAGAGATGAATGTATGGATAGATAGATGATAGACTCTAGAGCAACAGATGTATAAATATGACTTTAAAAAATATCTGAACTAGATTTCTTAGTTTGCCAGGGCTTCCAGTCACCGAAAACCTCTCCTAGAAGCTCAGATAGTGTATTGAAAGCCCATGCTGTGAATTATTTTGCAACCATAAGGACACAAATGCATTTGATTATCCTGATTTACCAATTTTGAGAGGCAACTTTTGACAATTTGTGAAAAAAATAAGACAAATGATGGTGCTGGTTGGTCACGCCTAGCATGTTTGGATAAACTGACAAAGAAAAAACATGAGCTTCATCATAAAAATTAATCAGTGTAGCAGTTTAAATGAGAATAGTCACTATAGGCTCATAGATTTGAATGCTTGGTCAGCAGAGAGTGGCAATATTTGAAAGGATTCATAGATGTGGTCTTGTTGGGGAAAATGTGTCATTTGGGGTGGGCTTTGAGGTTTCAAAAAGCCCATTCAAAGCCCAGAAAGTCTTTCTTGCTACCTGCAGATCCTGATGTAGAATTCTTAGCTCCTCTCCAGCACCATGTCTGCCTGTGTGCTGCCATGCTTCTGCCATGATAATAGAGTAAACCTCTGGAACCTTAAGCAAGTCCCCAGTTAAATGCTTTATGAGACTTGCCATGGTCATGGTGTCTCTTCGTAGTAACACAACACTGACTAAGAACACCTGTTGTATGTGTTTTCTGGCTCAGACTTTCAGGCCTAGGCCAGAGGTTCTAACCCACATTCAGCCCTGCTTGGCCTCAAATAACCACATATAGGCATATATTATTTTTATGCTGATTGACCTAGGGCCCAGGCATAGAACCTGCTAACTCCTTCATCTAAACTCAACCCATCTTGTTCAGCCATGTGGCTCGATACCTTTCCTCAGCAGCATTTCCTCTGCATCTCCTGGCAACTCCAACTACTCTCTGGCATCTGTCTCTGTTCTGAGATGTCACCAGAGTTTTCTTAGTCTGGTAGCCCCACCCACATTTCCTGTCTGCCTTCAGCCAATCAGCATTTTATTAAACCCATAGGTGGGACAATTATTTAAATTGTCACACATAATCCAACTACAAACATCAACTTCAAAAAAAAGTAGAATCTCAGAATATGGTGAAGGACAATAATAAACTCAGTAATAAACTGGCAGGCTCCAGATGCACATTAACAGTCTAAAGGGGTTTTTTTGTTTTTTTTAAAACACTTTTTTATTTATTTATTTGCCTTGGTGTTTGCCTGGAACTGGAACTACAGACAGTTGTTAGCTGCCATGTGGGTGCTGGGAATTGAACCTGGGTCCTCTGGAATAGCAGACAGTGCTCTTAACCGCTGAGCCATCTCTCCAGCCCCCAGTCTAAAGGTTTATTTTATTTTATTTTATTTTAACTTTATTTATTTGCCTTGGTGTTTGCCTGGAACTGGAACTACAGACAGTTGTTAGCTGCCATGTGGGTTCTGGGAATCGAACCCGGGTCCTCTGAAAGAGCAGCCGGTGCTCTTAACCGCTGAACCATCTCTCCAGCCCCCAGTCTAAAGGTTTTAAGTGTGCCTTGGAAGAGAATCTTCTCAGCAGACACAGAGCTCAAGTTCAGAAAATAGAACCAAAGCTTGCATTATAAGGTTGGCTAAATTACAAAGAAAATCCAGTTTCCAGGTTCAAAGGGTATTGGTTAAAATAAGGGCATTAATTAGTTATACAAAAAGGGGAGGGGATCCTGTAGCTTAGGGGAGGACTGTAGTAACACAATCTTGGGTTGTAAGAGAAGAAGACTCTGAGCCAAATATTAAGGGAAGGCTGAAATAGCAGAGAGAGGAAACACCACAGTCAATTCTCACCAAACTGTCTTGCAACTTTCTCAGCCTCACTCCTGATCTCTTCTGCCTGTCACTTCTGCCAGTGCTTCTCTTCTGCCTGGTTTCTACAAGCCCTTATATACCCTGTCCCATCCAGGTTAGGATTAAAGGCATGTAACCTTGAACTCACAGAAACAGAAGAAGTTCTGTCTCTGGAGTTATGTGATAAAGAATGCTGATCACCACTCCTGGTGTGTGTGATTGACTCAGCTGTTTATCCTTGTATTCAAGGATCAAGGATTTCCTGAGCTGCCTGCCTAGGATTTGATTGTGTGGTCTTTCTGATATCCCAGGATTTATTAAATATTTAACATATATTCACAGAGGACCCTATTGAGGCTGAAAACTTTGAATTCTCAGATTCTCAAGGGCTTATCTCATCAGGGGAAGCAGTCTCTTCACCCACAGCAGGAGATGTACTCCCACATCCTCCTCTGAAGTATCTCCTTTTCCTCCTTTTACTGAGAAAAACAATCTTTCATTGTATGCTAAATCAGTGATTTTCCCTGAAGGAGATACTGTACCTCGCTTTTTCTTCTGGGCTACCAACCAGTTTCCAAATCATGACATGGAGACTTATTAGTTTTCAATGCTTGGCCTTAGCTTAGCTCTTTTCTGGCTAGCTTTTTAAACTGAAATTAATCTGTTTCTCTTTCTCTTTTGCTTTTTTCTGTGTATCTTACTTTCATTGTTTCTCATGTCTGTTGGCTGGCATCTGCCTGGCTTCTGGCCCTGGGTGTCTCCTCTCTTCCTTCTTGAGCCTAGATTTCTCCTCCTATTTATTTTCTCTGTCCTCCAGCCCCGCCTATCCTTTCTGCTCCCTAGCTATTGGCTGTCCAGCTTTGTTTTTGGTTTGGTTTTTTTGAGACAGGATTTCTCTGTATAGCTTTGGAGCCTGTCCTGGAGCTCATCTCTGCAGACCAGGCTGGCCTCAAACTCACAGACATCCACCTGCCTCTGCCTCCTGAGTGGTGGGATTGAAGGCATGTGCCACCACCACCCAGCTGCTGTTCAGCTTTTTATTAAACCAGTCAGACGCCTTAGGCAGACAAGGTAAAACAGATGCAACATATCTTTACATAATTAAACACACATTTTTATGTCATTAAACAAATGCAGCATAAATAAAAGTAACACACCTTTAGACAGTTAAATTAATATTCTGCAGCATATAGAAATATAACACATCAATATTATAATAGCATTTATCTCAGATTTTCTTGCAGTATTAAAATTTGAGAGTCTGTGAAAGAGAAAAAAAAAAGAAATATAACACATCTTTGCCAGTTAAAATAATATTCCACGGGAGGACCCAGGTAACATTGTGGCCCTCCAGTTAAAGTAAGGGCTAATGGAGCTTAGGTGATTAATGAAGCCTAGTTGAAGACCAAGTCAGTAGGTCCTGTAGGTCCCTGAATTCACCCTATGGTTATTTCCCCAGTCCCACTAAGAGATGCCCCCATGAAGAAAAAGAGTAAATCAAAACCAGCATGGCCTCCTTGGGGGAACTGCAGAAATTAATGCCACCATCAACAACTTCAAAGATGCAGGAGTGCTGGTTCCCACCACATCTCCCTTTAACTCTCCCATCTGGCCAGTGGAGAAGACAGATGGATGGATCATGGTGAATGATAGTTGACTGTGGAAAACTCAATCAAGTAGTGACCAGTTGCAGCTGCTGTGCCAGATGTGCTGTCCTACTTGAGCGGACTTACACTTCTGGTGTGCAGCGACCGATCTAGCAAATGCCTTTTTTCTTGGTACCTGTCCATAACGACCACCAGAATCAATTTGCTTTCAGTTGGCAAAGCTGGCAGTATATCTTTGCAGTTTTACCTCAAGGATATATTAACACATATGAGCATCAGAGGATAGGAAATAAATCCAACCAAAATTCAAGGACCTTCTACCTCAGTGAAATTCTTAGGAGTCCAGTGCTGTGGGGCATGCAGAGATATTCCTTCCAAGGTGAAGGATAAGTTTTTGCACCGGACACTCCCACCACCAAGAAAGAAGCAAAAATTCAGTGGGCCTATTTGGATTTTGGAGACAGCACATTCCCCACTTGGGTGTGTTACTCCAGCCCATATACTGAGGGACTCGGAAAGCTGCAGCTTTGTGTTGGGTCTGGAACAGGAGAAGTCTCTTCAACAGGTCCAGGCTGCTCTACCTCTTAGACCCTAAGATCCAGCAGTGCCTCTGGTACTTGAGGTGTCAGCAGCAGATGGAGATGCTGTTTGGAGCCTTTGGCAGGTCCCTATAGGTGAATCACAGAAGAGACCTTTGGGATTTGGCAGCAAGGCTCTACCATCATCTGCAGACTGCTATTCTCCCTTTAGAGGCAGCTCTTGGTCTGCTATTAGGCCTTAGTGAAAATTGAATGTTTGACAACAGGCTTACCAAGTTACCATGTGACCTGAACTGCCCATCGTGAGCTGGGTGTTGTCTGACTCATCAAGCCGTAAAGTAGAACAGGCACAGCAGCAATCTAGCTTTAAATGGAAGTGGTATATATGTGATAGGGCCCAAGCAGGTCCTGAAGGCACCTGTTATAAGAAAGTTACATGAAAAAGTTGTTCAAATATCTATGGTCTCTACTCCCAATACAATGTTGTCTACTGCTAACCATGCACCTATAGCCTTATGGGGTGTGCCAGACAAGCTGACTAGGTAAGAGAAGATGAAGGTCTGGTTTACTGGTGTTCTGCACATTATGGAGTAGATTCTTATTCTGGATGTGGATTTGCCTTTCCTGCACATAGAACTACCATCTGTGGACTTACAGACTTCTTTCTCCATCATCACGGTATCCCACTCAGTACTGCTTCTGACCTAGGAACTCACTTCACAGCCAGGGAAGTGTTACAGTGAACCCACAGCCATGAAATCCACCGGTCTTACCATGTTCCCCACCATCCTGAAGCAGCTGGCCTGATAGAAAGATGGAATGTCCGTTTGAAGACACAGTTACAGCACCAACTAGGTGACAGCAGCCAGGAGGGCTGGGGCAGGGCTCTCCAGAAGGTAGTATATGCTTTGAGTCGGCATCCCGTATATGGTGTGGTTTCTCCCATGGCCAGGATCCACCGGTCTAGAGTCAAGTGTGGAAAAGGGAACAGGTCCACCACTATGACCCTTAGTGACCTACTGAGAAAATTATTCCTGTTCTCGTGATTTTACATGCTGCTGGCTGTGGTGGAATGTTCTCTGTATGCTGTAAATAAAGGAGCTGTTTCGACCTATGTAGAGCACCATAGAAGTGGGTGGAGAATCAGAGGAAGAGACAGGCAAAAAGAGGTTGAGTTAGCCAGTCTCCATCTGACCCCTGAAGAAGAGACATGTAAGGAATCCAGGTAAGCCACAGGCTGGGCCATGTGGTGGGTAGATTACTAGAAATGGGTTGAATTAAGATGAAAAAGCTAACTAGTAATGTGCTTGAGACATGGGCCAAACAGTATGAAGTTAATATAAGTATCTGATTCATGGGGCTGGAGAGATGGCTCAGCGGTTAAGAGCACCATCTGCTCTTCCAGAGGACCCAGGTTCAATTCCCAGCACCCACATGGCAGCTAACAACTGTCTGTAGTTCCAGTTCCAGGCAAACACCAAGGCAAATAAATAAATAAAGTTAAAAAAAAAAAGTATCTGATTCATTTCTCTGGGGGACAAAAGCCGCCACGGGCAAGGTCCAAACCTCCAGCCCAAAAGGGCTCAGGAAACCTTCAACAACAGCTGGCCTAGACATTTTGGATTCAGAGCAGAGAGTATTCCTACCAGGAGACATAACAAACATTTCACTGAACTGAAGGCACAGACCTTCCCTGTCCATTTTGAGCTTCTAATACCCTCAAGTCTAGAGGCTAAGAAAGGATTGAGTGTTAGGAGGTATGTTTGATCCAGATTACCATGGGGAAGTTGGATTGCTTCTCCACACTGAAGGTAAAAAGGATTATGTCTGGAATCTCTTGGTGCTACCATGTCCAGTGATTAATGTTAATGGGAAACCACAGCAACGAAATCTAGGTAGGATGACAAAGGGCATAGACCCTTCATGAATGAAGGTATGAGTCACTGGTCCAGAAAAAGACTGAAGACCCACCAAGGGACTTGCAGAGGGTGGAGGAAATACAGGACAGGTAATAGAGGAAGGTAGTTATATCCGTTAAGACCATGTGACCTATCACAGAAACAAGGATTATACTTGACATTTGAGTGTATCTGTTATATTTTGTTACTGAAGCTTGTACAGATTTGTGTTTTATCATGTAATGTACCATCAATTAAGAGATATATTTAAGTTTTGAGATTCTGTTGTATTGCTTCTGGGTGAGACTTTCCAGTTTAGCCCAGAGGTTTGGTTCCACTCTCAGCCCCGCTTAGCCTCAAATAATCACACACAGGTTTGTATTATAGTTACGCTGATCGACCTAGGGTCTAGGCATATTGGTAGCTGTTTAGTCTTAAACTAACCCATCTTTTTTATCCTGTTCAGCCACGCGGCTTGGCACCTTTTCTCGGCAGGATTTCCCCTGCGTCTCTGGGCAGCTCTGGTGACTCTATGGCCTCTGTCTGGCTCTGAGATGTTCCCAGCTTTCTTAGCCTGGTAGCCCTGCCCACACTTCCTGTCTGCCTTTGGCCATTTATAGCTTTTTATTAAACCTGTAGGCAGGACAATTATTTAAAATGTAACAGGTAATCTCACTACAAGATTCCAAAAGGATGTTTCTCAAAGGACTTTTAACATTATTAAATTTATAATGAGTTTGCAGTTGTGTGAGGGATAGTTATGTTAGATGTAGTTATGACCTGAATAAATATATAATGCATTTGCAATTGTATGTTGGATAGACCACGTTAGGCATAATTATGACCTGCTGTTTTCATTTGGAAATTAGTCATGACATGAGATATGATTGTATGTCAAATTGACAAGAAGGGGACTTGGGATGGCTATTTTTGGTTGTCAATTTCACTATATCTGGAATGAACTAAAACCCAAGTGGGGGGCTGGAGAGATGGTTCAGAAGTTAAGAGCACTGGCTGCTCTTCTAGAGGTCCCCAGTTCAATCCCCAGCAGCCACATGGAGGCTCACAATCATCTGTAATGAGATCTGGTCGCCTCCTCTGGTGTGCAGGCTTACATGTAGACAGAACAATACACACACACACACACACACACACACACACACATATATATATATATATATCTTAAATAAGTAAATAAAACCCAAGTGAGCTGGTTACACCTGTGAGAAATTTTTTTCTTAATCATTTGAAGTGGGAAGACCCACTTTTAATGCCAGATCTTTTGAGGTGGAAAGATTCATCTTTAACCTGGGTCCCTCCTTTTGGCAGCAGCACGTGGAAGGAAGTTCTGTCTTCTTGCTTTCCCTCTTGCTGGCAAGTCCATTTACTCATTAGCATTAAAGCCAACTTCTTCAGGATTCTGGCATATACTGAAGATAGCTAAGACATCCAGCCTTGTGGACTGAATAGCTATTGGATTCTTGGACCTTCCATTGGTAGACAGCCATTGTTGGACTAGCTGGACCACAGCCTGTAAGTCATTTCAATAAATCTCCTTTAGAAATTCATCCTATAGGGGCTGGAGAGATGGCTCAGCAGTTAAGAGCACCGTCTGCTCTTCCAGAGGACCCGGGTTCGATTCCCAGAACCCACATGGCAGCTAACAACTGTCTGTAGTTCCAGTTCCAGGCAAAAACCAAGGCAAATAAATAAAAGTGTTTAAAAAAGAAAGAAAGAAAGAAAGAAAGAAATTCATCCTAAAAGTTTAAAGAAACCTGACTAATACACATAACTCAATAATCCTATGCTTGGCTATTTACCCAAAAGAAATGAAATTTGTGGTGTTGAATACTGTCAAGACTGTTGACAGGTGTTAGAATCACCTGGAAGACAAGCCTTCAGGCATGCCTGTGAGGGATTATCTCTATTAGGTTAACTGAGGTGGACAGCCCCACCCTGGATGTAGATGATGCTCTTCAGCTTAAAGACTAGCCGAGCATGCACACTCATCTCTGCTTCTGGCCATTGAGTTGCATGACCAAGCTCCCCGAGGCTCCACGCCTTCCAGGCCATGAACTGTAACCCCTAACAACCCTTTTCTCCCTTAAGCTGCTTTACCCAGCAACAGGACATGTAACCAAGACAGCCCTGTTCACACAGTCACACTTACATGCATGCCCACAGCAGCTGTAGTTAGTCACAGCACCACTGTAAGCCTTCAGGGACATGGGCAGTGGAATGTGTACAGCATACAGCACAGGAGAAACAAAGCTTGACACATGCAACAATTGCAGGAATCTCAAGAACGTTTGCTAATGGAGATGCCCACAGCTTACATAAAGCCTAGTGGCACATCCAAGACATATTTGTAGGAACAAAACCAAATGAGTGCATTGCTGTGAGCCTGTCACCATACTAGTGTGCTATAAAGCAATGTTCCAGATGACAGAGGTGTTGGGCAACTGATGTATGTGTGTGTGTTTAAAGTCAAACTATACTATATAAGAATCCACTTTATTGAATATTGATCTTTAAAACACTTGTTAATGTGGTGATTAATCTGGGAGGCTCTCCTCTGTCAGGTCCTGAAGAAGGCAGGGAGAGTGAGCACTAGGTAGACAGGAGCCAAGGGCCTTTTGGGCCAGAGGGTGCCTGGGGCTATGAGGGAAACGGGACACTGCCATGAGTCCATTTCATTGCCTCTGCCTGCGAGTAGAAGGAACTGGTCACAAAGGTCTGCAAACAGGGACAGGCAGTGAACTGAGAAGGCGGGAGGAGACTTAACTAGAGGACACAACTGAGCCAGAAACCAGAGCTGCTGTGAGGACTGCAGGTCTGGAACTGCTGCAGAGCTTCCGGAGCGGCGACAGGACCAGGAAGCCTGTGTCTCACAGCTTAGGGTAGCAAGAGCACTCAGTTGCTGCCCACTGATCCTGCTGGTTTTCAATACCACTGTCAGGATGAACTGCAGTCTCTATCCTAGGAACCAGACCTCCCAGAACGCACTGCTGGGGTTATGGATGCACAGGGGATGGTGGGTGGGCAGGCTAGGGGGCCGTAAAGAGTGGAAAAGGAGGCGTGCAGGGCTCTGATTCTGGGGTTGTGCAGCCAGCTCTGTGGGTAGTGGTGCCCACCAGCCCCAGCACTAGAGGTTTCTGTACTGGGGTCACTTCCTTCTCCAGATACTGCAGCACGGCCAGCAGTCAGGCTTCTGTGCAACACCTCATGGCCAGAATTATACTTCCCACATCAGCTCAAGCACAGGGCAGGCACATGTGTTTCTTTTCCGGCACACTGAATAGGGTACTCTGCAGCAGACAGCAACCACAGCTGGACACCAGCTCACACCAGCACCAGAACCAAGATTTCAGAGTCCGCCATAGCTCCATAGTACACATTGCTCAGAGCCCCTGACCCTGAGGAGTGTGGAGGCTGAAAAGTAATTCAGGGTCACACCTTGCTGATGTCCCAGGAGCTGAAAACTGCATTTGCACAGGTGAGGCCATAGAGTGACAGTCACCTTCTGTCTATAAACATCAACCCCTCACTTTTTTGCGGGTGGGTGTAGTGACCAACAGGCAGGATCAGGCATTTCTCTGCTCTGGAGGAAGGTACTTGAGGCCCAGGAATCTGAAAATGTCTTCCTCAGAAGTTGCATGGAAAAATGTCTTCTGCAAGGAACAAGAGGGTTATTGGCTGGGGCCCAGATCGTATTTCCATGCACTGTAGCTGGGGCCACGCAATGCTATTGTCCACAGTGTAGCTGGGCCCACGCCATGCTTCCGAGCAGTATAACTGGAACCAGGCCATGCTACCTGGCAGTGTGAGATTGTGGACCAGGATCCACGTTATAGGAATTGTTTTTTATCTTAGTTCCTCGCAACTTACCCGCTCAGGATCAAACAGCCCATGGCTGTTCAGCCACAGCCCCTTCTCTTGCCGGCTAAAACGCCGTAGCTCCCGCTCAAAAAGCTGGGGAGAGATGGGAGGACAGCTGCCTTAAGTAGAGTGGGCCCACCCCACGTCCACTCCCCCACAAGGAATACATGACCCACCTGGGAGCCAGTCCAGCCAAGAAGAGCAAAGGGAAACTGGCTGTTGGGAGTGACCACAAGATCTACTCTCACAGCTTTCTGGGTTGGACAGGGATGCAGGCTCCCGCCTAACACTGCATGTGGAGGTTGAGGCAAACACAAGATGCAGAAACTCCTCTCAAAAGCATCCATGGTGTTGCTCTGCCGCAGGAGGTTGGTAGAGTCTAAGTGGCTGCGACGGTACTGGTGATACAGGACAAGTCCCTGTGACAGAGGAGGCAGGTGTGGCCAGGTGCTGCCCTGGTTCTGGGAGGGTAGAAGGCTGGTCAGTGGTCACTCCTGGGCAGGCACTGGAAGCCCTCACCTGGCTCTCTAGGTGGCTCATCACTCTGGGCAGCAGCCCCACTTCTTGGCCCTCCTTAGGATGAGTGATCAGGAAGTCCACGTCATGACCTTGTAACTTCCCCCTGAAAGAGAAAGGTTGATTCTCTGGCCTCAGCACAAAGCCATGTTTCTTTCAGGGTGAAAGAAAAGTGAAAAGGCCACCTTGAAGTCCACAACTCAAGTCCCTACCTTGGGGAGGATTACTGTAGTATAATGCTCTTGTACATTGTAAAGATTTGTCACTTGAATTGGTTTAATAAAATGCTGATTGGCCAGTAGCCAGGCAGGAAATATAGGCCAAGCAACCAGACTAGGAGAGCCAGACTGGGAAGGGGAAGGGCAAAGTCCGAGAGATGCCAGCCAGCTGCCAAGCAAGCAGCATGTGTAAAAATGAGGTAACAAGCCATAAGCCACATGGCAAAACATAACTAGAAATATGGGTTAAAGTATAAGTGTTAGCTAGTAACAAGCCTGAGCTAATGGCCAAGCATTTATAAGTAATATTAAGCCTCCAAGTAAATTATTTGGGAAGCAGCTGTAAGGTATTTGGGCACAGGCGGGCAGGAGAAAAACATTTAATTACAGAAGAACCTCAGAAGGTATGATGGGCCCTCTTACCTCCTGAAACCACCAGTCAGTGTAACAGTGGCTCCAGGCAGGATCTGTCTCACAGCTGTCTCCACCAACTGCTGCAGAGCTTCTGCATCAGCTCGCCCGACTGGGATGCTTAGGTCCTGGTAGTACTGGAGCCCTGTGGGTAGCACAGCCCATCTTCTTCATGGAGCCCCACCCCTACCACACAGCAGCCACCAGAGCCCTGTGGCTATAGGGATGGCAGAGGGAAACTTTCGGACTGGAATAGAGTAAGATTTTACAAATGATCCACTTGTTCTTTTTTGGGGATAAGTGTAGATTCACAGGCAATTGAAGTAAACAAGATTCCTGTGCCCTTTACCCAACTCTCCACAAGCACAGTATCTTGTAAAACTCCAGTGAGTTTGAGACCAACACAATCTATATATAGAGTTTCAGGCCATCCAGGGCTACATACCAGAGAGATGGGGCAGAGAGTTTAACATGTGCCTTATAAGGCTTTAGGGTCAATCCCCAACCCTACAACACAACATACTAAAAAAAAAAAAAAACTTTCATAGAACTACATGGGGCAATGAACCCAATGCAGGCAAGATGCAGCCAGCCCTTCTCAGCTCTCAGGTTCTCGATGAATCAAAGGCAATCCAGAGGTGGTAAACAGATGTAACAAAGATGGATCTGCTACTACCCAGGTAGGAAATATAGGCCAAGCATATCTTTGGCCTAATCTGTCTTTGCCTGTCAAAGGGGCACATGAGGAATGGCAATGCCTAGCACATAGCAAGCCCTTAGTAAACACTGCTAGCCATCCTGTTTACGTTGCCCCAGGAAGAGACACCTGAAATAGACAGCACCCCGGGGAGGCCATTGGTAGGCCACGGTGCCCTGCAGCAGAGTCTCCAGCTAAGACCACTAGAGGAACTAGGCTCTATACAGACCAGTGTCTTCTTATCACCTGCCGGCTTCCAGAGGTACTTAGGAATTTCATGTTATCATTTCTCTGTGTTTCCCAGAGAAGGTAATCGGGACTCAGAGAGGTTAGTCTTGAATGGTTACATATCTACCAAATACAGGAGAGGACCCAAACCAGGCATGACAAATCCAAGGTGGAACCTGTACCATAAGACCATGCACACCAGGCACCATATTGGACAGGTACGCCCAAACCAAGGCTATCCCTGATACAAATTGAAATCAAACAGGAACATAAGGCCCAGATGCCATGGCAACACCATAACAACAATCACTGAGAAAGGGCCACAGTGGACCCCGGCTACAGGGAGAAAGTTACCAGGATCCCTCTGTGCCAGCTGCTCCCTGGCCCTCAGGTGGTCAGCAGGTCCCACAGCAAAGCTAAGGGTTTCACTGTGTAGAGCTCCTGACCCAGGCGGCTCTGGGAAGCTCACCTGCTTTCTGCTGCTTGGTCAGTCTTTGGGGCTGCTCTCTGAGTTCATGCAGGGTCCTCAGTCCTTCCTGGTACCACCGGTTGGCAGTCTTCACACCAACCCCAAAGACTTGGGTGAAGAGCTATGTGGAAGAAGGAATGGACAGGTCAAGACAAAGTCCATGGAAGATGTCCTTGAGAATGTTGCTTTCATGCCCAACACCACAGGATGAGAACCCCATCCTGGAGTCTGGCCTACCCAGACCACTCTCAAGGGGGCTAAACCCATATATCCTGAGAATAGCCCTACTAGGGATAGCATATTTCAGCTGCCTAACTACCAGAAAACTCCAGGAAGCTCTCTCTACAGCCCTTATAAAAGGTTCGTCCCTTTAATGTACAGGCCCAGCTGAGCTTACAACAGATCCAGAGAGTAATGCTGATGTGCAGGCTGGCCAGGTTGTTAGGGCACAGGGAAAACATCCCCATTTACTACACGGGGATTATTTTTGGTTGTGAGCCTGGCCTTTAATGGCCGAGCCAGCTCTCCAGCCCACAGCTGAGACTTACTGTGTTTCCTTCAACAGCAAAACCAAGGCAGAGTGAACAGAGCAGTTTATACAGAGGAACTGGAGGCCTGACTAGCACCTACCACAGCAACTGTGGAGAGCTTGCTGTCAAAGGTCGAAATGCCACATAGGTCATGGCCATTGATTATGCATGTTGCCTGCCCTGGGCCAATTGTGGACAGACTCCCCAGGAATTTTGGAATGAGACTAAGGGCAGCCCACACCGTAGCAGAGGTTTATACATGGTCCAAATCCTTCTGCAGCAATATGTCCTAGCAGTGGAGGATATTGATAAGTGTCAGGAAAATGGAAGGCAGGTATGGCAACACATGCTTTTCATCCCAGCACTCAGGCGACAGACACAGGAAGATCTCCAATTGTAGAGCAGCCTTGAATGATAAGACTCTGATCACAAACAAAACAAAACAGAGCTGCCTTGTAGGAAAGCAGTCTGAACCCTGCCGTCCCTGGGCTTTTCTCAGCCCTGATTTCCCTGATTCTCTAAACTCAGTGTAACAGACCTCTGTCGTGCAGGCTTTCAAAATCTGGAACTAGTTGGGCGGTGGTGGCACACACCTTTAATCCCAGCACTCAGGAAGCAGAGGCAAGGGGTCCCTGAGTTCAAGGCCAGACTGGTCTATAGAGTAAGGGCAACCAGGGCAACACAGAGAAACTGTCTTGAGAAAACAAAAACAAAAATGATCAAGTACTATTTTTGCAGAGGACCTGAGTTCAATTCCTAGCACAAAGCAATTCCTAGGTCAGGAAAGTCTACCTGCATCTCCAGGAGATCTGTCACCCCTGCCCACCACACACACACGCACACGCACACGCACACGCACACTCGCACACTGTAATTTAAAGAATAGACCTTAAAAAAAAAAATCTAACATGATTTGAATATGGCAGTGTGTTCTGATAGGCGAAGGCAGGCAGAACGTGGGCTCAGCTCTCAGCAGAATGTACTCCGGCCTATCTTTGGTTGTGTGAGATGCAGTCACCAAAACCCGAACCAACCAAACCCTGGTGCTGTGGTACTGGTCTGTAATTCTAGCACTTAGGAGACTGAGGCCAGCCTGCACTACAAAGCAAACTGTCTCAAAATAGACAAACAATAGATAGACAGATTATAGGCTGGTGTAACCCAGCAGGTAAGGCAGGCACGTGCTGCCAAGCCTTAAGCTTTGAGCTCCATCCCTGGACCCTACCTAGTGGAGAGGGAGCCAACCCCTGCAAGTGTCCTCTAACCCTACGTGTGTGCCATCCCCCAAATAAGTAAATTAAATCTGCTGGGCACTCAGAAGAAGATGGGGTCTCTGTGAGTTCAAAGCCAGCCTGACCTACAGTGCAAGCTCCCGAACGGCCAAGGCCTCACAGAGAAACCCCGGGGGGGGGGGGGGGGGGGGGGGTGCAAAATACTGAGATAACAACTGCACTTAAAATTTTTAATTAATTAATTAATTAACTAATTAATTTGGTTTTTCAAGACGAGGTTTCTCTGTGTAGCCCTGGTTGTCCTGGAACTTGCTCTGTAGACCACGATGGCCTCACAAGATTCACAAAGATCCACCTGTCTCTCCCTCCCGAGTGCTGGGAATTAAGCTGAGCTACCATCACCTGGCTCAACTACATTATCTTTACATGTGGGAGGTCCTCACGTACATAATCTCAGTCCTGGGCAGGAGGACTGCTTTGGGTTCAGGGCCAGCCTCAGCTTCAGTATGAGAAGTCTTAAGCTTCTACCCTGGAAAACAAAACAGCCTTCTAATTGCCACCATACTTTTCTGCTGGTATGGATATTCTCTCGGACTTTGGAGTGTCCAGGAGGCAGGATAGAGAATCTGATATCTTCCAGTGCTTCTCTTCCTCTTTTGCCCAGAAAACTCTCACAGGGGCTGGGCCAGGGCTGATGGAGAAACCATTCACTTGCCTACGTCAACACCAGTGTCACTTCAGCTCAGACTCTAGGCCTGATCTATCCAGCATGGCCAGAGCCAGGACTCTTAGCCAGAGGACTCTTCCAAGCCTTCTGTGCAGTGGCCCACAATATCACGAACCTCACCCTCCCAGGAGCCACAATTCACTGCCCCAAATCTCAGGCCACTGACCTGACAATCACCTGCTACAAAAGGAGAAGCAGAAGGTGTCAGAGCAGATAAAAGCAAAGCACCCAGGTGGCTTCCAGATTACATTAGCAGTGAGCAGACGGAGCTACAAGTGCCCCATGGAGACAGGCAGACCCACAGTACCAAGAACAATACCTGAGACCACAGAGATGGAGTAATGCAATATCAGTGCCCCTCTACACACACACACACACACACACACACCTTATTACACGCTTTTTGTTCAGTGTGTTCTTTAATACATACAAGAGTCTTCCATCAAAAAAGTGCTCCCCATGCTCCAAACAGCCTCTGCCTGATCTCCACGT
Organism: Sigmodon hispidus; assembly: GCA_004025045.1. NCBI lineage: Eukaryota > Metazoa > Chordata > Mammalia > Rodentia > Cricetidae > Sigmodon > Sigmodon hispidus. The sequence continues at coordinate 48,448 of PVIH01003420.1, forward strand.
GGCAGCCCAGTGCCTATCAGGTGTCACTTAGCTGCCATTTCTTAGTGACCTACTATGACCCCCCACGGCTGGGTGAGCAGGCCTTTGCTGGCTGCTTGCTCATGCTGTGGACTGCTGTGCACCCCTGCCAGGGTCCCAGCACTCACCTTCATGGTCTGGTGCCTTTCTGAGCATCGGACTTGTTCCACCTCCTCACATGTCCCATGTTCCAGCAGTTCCTGGAACAGAAACCCCTCTGAGCCGAGGGTGAGGCACTTCTCCCTGCACCCTGCAGAGAAGGGCTCTGTGGTACCAGGACCAGCAGAATTTGGAAATGGAGACTGTACCCAGGGAGGTAATCAAAGCTGCAAAGCACAGCTGGGGTGGTGGGGCTCCAGCCACTAAGTTCTTCAGGGCTGGAGGTCTAAGAGTCAATGGGACATGTGACATGGGCATGGCTCACTCCTCATGTGAGTCCCAGGATATACCAACATTTACCTTTAGAAACATGTAGGACTTCTATCTAAAAATGGCTTTTACCACTATGGGTTCTTGAAGAAAAGTATCCAAAAGGCTGGTTCAATGTTGGGTCCTCCAAAAACATTTCGTGGTGCTTTCTTACACTACCCCAGATATCCTGGGTCACTTAACAGTGACACCAATGGGAACAGCAACCTTCACCGAGTCTGCTCATGCACTCTAGGGCAGGGAACAACTCACACACCAGGAGGCTGTGCTGAAGACGGTTCACTGTGGCCTCAAGGCCGCATCCATGTGCATGCGTGCCCATACTTGCAGAGTGGGCTACGAACTAAGTCTCCATGTGTCTGGCCAGACCCAGGATCCCCCATTCTACACCTCCCCACCACACACTCAATATAATAAGCACCTACCTGGATTACTCTAGAGGAATGTTCTCCAAAGTGGGGCAGCCCCTGCAGCTGGCTCAGGGATGTGACAGGACAGGGCAAGGACCTGAGCACTGAGGCTGCTCTGGAGAAGGAGAGAAGTCGACCCTCGTTGCCTTCAAAACCCGCTGCCTCTGCCAGTGTCTCCAGAGCCTCCTGCGGGAGGGCCTTGGTTAGGGTACAGGTGGGCATGGGACCTTGCCTCAGCCTTTTAGCTACCAATCTGCTACAGGCATGTCCCCAGTCTCTGGGGCGGGGATCTGTTCACAGATGCAGCTTACTGAGAGGGCAGTGTTGTGGTGTGTGAGAGGTGTGGGACGCTGACAGGCATAAGCTGGCATAGTCACTGTGCTTGGGGGCTCCTTCCTGGGTTCAGCTACCTGTAAAAGGGAAGGCACAGGTCACCATGAAGCTGCAGGACTGGGTACCCCTCAACTCTATAGATGTGGGCTGGGGACTGAGGTCTCAAGCAGGGAGCTTGCTTCTTGTCTCTAGCAGCCTGGCTGGTTCCAGGACAGGAACCTGTCAACTTAATCCCAAGTACTAAGGAAGAAATAAACTAGAAGTAAGTAAGTTCCAAATGGCTGGAACAGAGATGGAATGGTCTAGCCCCTCAGCCCCTGCTGTGGCCTCCATTGGGTTCTCTGGGCCCTCTGCAGTCTTGGGAGAACCCCCACTCCCCACCTCCTCTTGAGGACACTGAGGCACCGATAGTGTGTCATGTGTTCTAGCTGAGCTAATCCTTCACTAGCTCACCTCCAGGCGGTGCCAAACCTCCTCAGGGACAGGCTGCCCAGCCGCCATGCTCTCTGTAAACCAGCTGATGTCCAGTAGAGCTGGCTGGGGGCAGCCTGGGAGATGAGCATCCATGTTCTTCTGCCAGCAGATGGCCTCCTTGGCTGAGGTCTGCTCCATCACCACATGAGTCACCTCTGAGCTGGGGGAAGAGGAGAATGAAACCCAGGGCCCCTGCTGTTCTGCCCCTGCAGTGCTCTCCATAAAATGACTGCCGTGCATTCTTCAAATGCCCCTTCCTCCAGAAAGACTTCCCAGCCCCTCCTTGATGAACACCTCCCCACTCTTCCATGTGGTCGGAGGGCAGCCACCCTCCCTAGGCAGTTTGACTTGGTAACTGTCTGCCACTCTCTGCGGCAGGGAAAGGGGTGACCTAGGTAGGAGTCAGAGCCAGGTGGTTCTGATCTCAGTGCTAATTGTTGTTTGGGGACTTGCTATGCTGGACATGCTGGCCTGAACTCTCTAGCAACCCTGCACCAGGATTACAGGCCGACAACCCACTCTGCTAAGATTTAAATACATACATTAGAATCTTGTCTTATTTGTTCAAACCCCAGTAGGCAAACTCTTGCTGCATGATTGCCCTAGGGAAGTATGGTCTCTATATTTCCTTTACATTGGAGAAATCCAATGTAAACTATTTTGTCGGGCTGTTATAAAAACGCAGAGCCGGGCTGGAGAGATGGCTCAGAGGTTAAGAGCACTGACGGTTCTTCCAGAGGTCCTGAGTTCAATTCCTAGCAACCACATGGTGGCTCACAACCATCTATGATGACATGTGGTGCCCTCTTCTGTATACTGTATACATAATAAATAAATAAATAAATCTGAAAAAAAGACTTGCCCACTAAAAAAACAAAACGCCATGTGCAATCCAAGTTGTTTTCTCCACTCACAAGAGTCTGGTGCACTAATCTTTAGAAATGTTTTGATATTGGGGGCCGGGGGTGCAAACAAGCTAACTTGCCAGCGGCGCACAAGCTCCAAGCTCCTTTATTTCCCTCAATTGCAAAGTTACTTCATTAACCCAGGCATGTTCTCTATAGGAGTTCATTGATGACTTCTGCAACTCAGGACATTCTGACCGCTAGCTCACCGGGGAGAGCAGCTAGCAAGGATGGCTCACTAACTACTTTTCCTTGTATAGCTCTTTAAGAAATCTCTGGCTTGATGGCACCCTTTCCAAAAGAGGAACTCCCGAGTTGGAGAAAGGTACCGCAACCGCGAAGTGCCAGGGCTGGCTTAGAACCCAAAGCCGCAGGTGCTGCTGTCCGCAGCTGTGAACCATCTCCCGCCCTGGGCCACGGTGGGTCCATACACCGGGGTGACCGGTTCAAGCGAGCCTCCTGCAAGGCTGGCATTGCACCAACACCGGGCCCTTGCGGGAGCCGCACACCTGTAAGTATCTAGGATGCGGAAGCCTTTGGACCGCGCCAGGCGCGTGAGGAAGGCCCGGCGGCTGCGGCCCATGCGCGGCTCGACCAGGTAGATGGCCACTCCGGGGAAGCGCACCGCCGGCAGCGCGGAGGAGTGTGGGGACTCAGCCCGCACTCGCCGCCGCTTGGGAAGCATACGGAACTCAGGAGGCACGGAAGACCGCAGAACCGAGGAAGCCCAGGTCAGGAAAGAAGGCGGAAGGGCAGCGAGGACGCTTGCAGGGACAGGAAGTGGTGTCTGCTCCACTGCAGGGGGCGAGGGACTCTATGCAAATGAGGCGCGCTCTAGGACGGTTTGGGCTCCACTTCTGAGGTCCCACCTCTAAGCGAAACGCCCGAGGACCCGAGGAAAGCCCCATTGGCTTCGTGGACCTTAGAGAAGGAGGCCTGGGCCTGTGGGCGGGCCTTGTCTTTTCTCGGGGGCGGAGTCTTCATCACTCCTTTCTAATACCCCTCCCCCAAGGGCGGTGCCTCCGTTTACCCTGGACCAGCTGCCTCTGCTGGTGACGCGGCGCTTGCCCGGCATCCCTTGTGTGTGCAAAGGCAAGCAGATGCGTAGTCTGCGAGTGTGAAAGTTTTCCAATCTAATGGCATTGGGACAGCTGGCCGTCCATTTGGAAAAATAAAAATTGGCCCCCTCTCTTCTCACTGCGTAACATTAAGGAAATCCCAGATGGATCAAACATTTAAATCTGAAAAGAAACCAAAACTATACTGGCAGAAACTCAGGTTTTGGGTTTTTTTTTTTTTTTTTTACTTAAAAAATATTTATTAGACTTCTTTTCCTTTATTTTATGTATGTATGTATTTTTGCTTGCATGTGTGGCTGTCCACCATGTGCAGAATTAAGAAGAAAGTGTCAGATTCCTAGAACTGGAGGTAAGGACCGTTGTAAATTGAATGCTGGGAACCTAACTCAGGTCCTCTGCAAGAGCAACAAGTGTTTTTTAACTGCTAAGCCATTTCTCTGGTCCCTTAACATTAAAAAAAAAAAAAAATGTTCTTGGCTGTTTCTCGTGAATGTATGTATGTGTACCGAATGTATGCCTGTAAAGAACCACCCTTCCTCCATCTTAGGCTTAAAAGCCATCATAGTAAAAAACAAACTAGGCCCATTCTTGTTCATGATTAAACCTCTCCTTCCCAAGGATTGAGCTATGCCTCACCTGTAATCTTAACTATGGTTCTGTATTGCCTGTTCCAGGGATAGCAACCATATCTTTGTTTCAAAAGGATGTTTATGACCATCTTACAACCTAACCTTTGTTTCAAAAGGTTATATGACTACCTACTGTAATGGCCTTCTTTTGACCACCTGTTATATTCTCCCTCTGTAACTCCACCTATTTTGCCTGTCAAATTCCCCATTTGGAAATCCCCTGCCCATGAGCTATAAAACCACTACTGATGTCTGGAGTACCACCTTAGGGGGAGGCAGCCCATGTTCACAGTAAAAACAAAAAAAGCTTGCTTTAATTAATTTGACCAGGATCATTTGGATCGGTGGATCTTTCTTCTCCCATCTTTGGGATTAACACCTGGCGCTGGTGGAAATTTGCAGAGTGACGGATCTCCCTGAACTGGAGTTAGGAATGTTTGGCAACTGAACCCAGATCCTCTGCAAGACCCACAAGTGGCCTTAACTACTGAGCCATCTCTCCAGCCACACTGGAATAGTTTTGTGATCTAAGCAACACAGCCAACCTGGTAATACTGGAGGGGAAGAATGAATGGCAAGTGGAACCATATAGAAATTCAAAATTTGGCCTGACAAGGTAGTATACTTCTGGTACCGTCAGAACTCCAGGCTGAGAATGAACCAAGGATCTCCAGTTCCAGAGCTGTTTGGGCTAGCTGTGGGTTTGAATACTGAGTGTGCTATACGTATTTGTGTGCCTAGTTGAGTCCCAGAGTAGACTAAAGAACAGGTCTGTAGGGGCTGGAGAGGTGGCTCAGAGGTTAAAAGCACTGACTGTTCTTCCAAAGGACCTGAGTTCAATTCCCAGCAACCACATGGTGGCTCATAACTATCTATGATGACATCTGATGCCCTCTTCTGTATAGATACATAATAAATAAATCTTAAAAAAAAAAAAAGAAGAAGAAGAACAGGTCTGTAATCCTCCTGGGACAGGTAGAGAAGGGAAGGGACCTGTCCTGAAATGCTGAGGGACCTCTTTGAGAATTATCTGGGTAGTGAAAGCAGCTTTTGCAGCAGGACTAACATAGTCATGGGTTAGGTCTATTGCCCATTGTGACGGAGATGTGCGTGAGTGGACCTGCCTTTCTTGGAGATTAGCCTTGGACTGTAGTAAAGACTCCACAGAATAGAGGCTGGGGGCGGGGGTCATAGAGAGATGGCTCAGTGGTTAAGAGCACTCACTGGCTGCAGACGGAACTGAATCACCTTGGGATTCCTTGTCCTCCCTAGAGAATGGATGGGATAGGGTTTGAGGGGGGCTGAGGGAGGACGGGGAGGAGGGGAGGGAGGGGGAGCAGTGGTGGGTGCGGGAAAAATTATTTTTTAAAATAAAAAATAAAGATGAGAGAGAGAGAGAGAGCGAGCGAGCACTGGTTGCTCTTCCAGAGATCCTAAGTTCAATTCCCAGCAACCACATAGTGGCTCACACCATCAGTAATGAGATCTGGCGCCCTCTTACATGCAAGCTTATGAGCAGACAGAGGACTCCAGGGGTTCCCATCTAAGTCTCAAGCCTCTGTTCCCGGCTCTGAGACCCCCACCCAGCCAGAGCCTGCACAGACTACTCCTTGGCTGGCTGTTTCCACTGCCCCACGCTGCTTGTCTCTCCCCACCCCCTCCAGCCTGGTTATTCCTACCCATCTCAAACTCACGTTTGGATTACTTTTGCCCAGATGTATTAGCTTGTGTGTTGCCAAGATGAATATCTTGCTCCAACCTCTAGCTCCAAAAGACCTTGGTGGTGTGTGGCAGGGAGAGCTGCTAACTCAGTCCTCAGAACCTTTCCAAGCCTAGGCAACCCTTGCCACACCACTGCCCCTCACCTCCACCCCACCAGCGCCTGTCTTCAGGTTCACGTTAGTGTCACATGTGGGGATGCCTGGGAGGCTGGGAGTCAGCTCTGCTCCAGCACTTGCCCCTTCTAACTTGATCTCTTTTCCTCTCCAGGTCTCTTGCCAGCAGCTCTTGGAAAGCCTGTGGTTAAAGTCCTAACACTGTTGGACCTGAGCTTCTGAGGACTGTTGGCCCTTCTTGAACACTGGCATGGATGTCAAGCTCTTTGACACATTGTAGTCATTAATCTCTGGTGTGCCTGTCCCATGACTACTGCTATACCAAACTGTCACAGTTGGGTAGTTTGAACCAATAGAAACATACTCTCTCCCGATTCTCAAGGCCAGAAGAAAAAGAAAAATCCCAGGTGTCAGGAGGGTCACATTTCTGAAGTCAGTATTGTGTCTCTGCTGACACCTTTGGTGTTGTCGTCCCTCAGGGCTCTTCTGTGTCTCCTCTTTCCTTAAAATGACACTGGTCGAGAAACATCACTCTAATTCAGGAGGACATCATCTCTAGGTTTTATCCTAATTATATCAGCAAAGGACTCTTCCAAAACAGGTCTGGAAGGACATGGATGTTTGGGGGGGGTTACTTTTCAGTCTGCGCCCCCCCTTTCCCCCCCCCCCCCCCCCCCCCGTCTATCTTATGGATGTGTGGGGTGGGGTGGGGTGGGGTTGCTCTTCAATCTGCTACCCTGGACTTGCTTTACTTCCTTCTCTGACCTTTGTAGACCTCTCAGAACATCAAGATTTGTGTAATTTTATTTTTTGAGACAGGTCTCACCATGTATCCCGGACTAGCCTCAAACTTCAGTAACCCTGCCTCACCTTTCTCAGTGCTGGGGTTATGGGTGTGTGCCACCGTGTCTGGCTTAGATTTGGATTGTTGGCATTCGATGTGCTGGTGCTGGGGCTGGGTCTTGCCAGGGCCTGGCTGATTATGTAACAAATATAGAAGGCTTTATTTTTGAGAAACATTTGCTGCCTTTTAAGGAAGGCTTGCGCCTCTGCTTCTGGACAGGCATGACCCACAGGAACAGGGTGGGCAGTTGGAGGCCCAGGATGGGACCCCATTGGGCTGTAGGGGGAGAAATCAAGAAGCACCAGAGCCCTGGGAACCCTTTCTGCTTGGGGATTTGGTCAGAGGATTATAGCAAGGGATTATCCTTAAAATGAGGGCTCATTGGGTTTACTTATCTAACCAACCCAGGCATAACTGGCACTGAGGGGGGGTCTTGGGGGCCCAGAAAGAAAGACAAGGGGTGCTTACAGACCCCAACTTCACTCCAAGTTAAAAATCTGAAGATAGCTAGGTTTGGAGAATGCCTTCAATCCTACCACTTAGGAGGCAGAGGCAGGTGTATCTCTGTGAATTTGAGGACAACCTGGTCTATATAGAGTTCCAGTCTAGCCAAGGCTACACAGTGAGACTCTGCCTCAAACAAATAAAAGTTCAAAAATGGTTTTTATTCACACTACTGCAGAAGCTGACACTATTATTTGTGTTAGTTATTTTCTCATTTACTGCCATTACTGTTGAAATAAAACACAGATACAAATACTGGGGAAGTCCCTGGTTTATGGACATCGAGTTAGAAAATTTAACTTCAGCTCTGGGCTGAAGAGATGGCTCAGCGGTTAAGAGCAGTAACTGCTTTTCCAAAGGTCCTGAGTTCAATTCCCAGCATCCACATGGTTGTTCAATACCACTTGTAATGAGATCTGGTGCCCTCTTCTGGCCTACAGGGACACTATTTCTAAAGTTGCTGCAGCCATAGAGGAAGAAGCATGATTTAAACACACAAACATATATAACCTGTAACTTAAACTTTGTGGCTAAGGGTGTAGCTCAATGTTAGAGCATTTGTCTATCATGCTTGAGGCTCAGTCATAGCAAAATCCCAATCCCCAGCAGTGTACACACACACACACACACACACACACACACACACACACACACACTAGTCATTTAACTGTAGAACCACCCATTTATTCAACAGACACCTAGTCTGCTGTGTAAGAATGTAGGGTATGTGGCATACGGAAGCCACTGCCCATATGGAACAAGACAGACAGGGAGAAACTACATTGGACCATCAGGCTAGTCAATAAAAGGGAAGGTGGCCCCAGGAACTCTTCCCACCCACTGCTTTTCTGTAACGACATTGAAGTCTGCTTCCCCTAGAAAACAAGTAGTCTTAGCTCATGTGTGTGTGTGTGTGTGTGTGTTCTCTCTAGCACATGGGGCCCAGGTATCTAACTCAGGTCGTCAGTCTCCATGGAAAGTGCCTTTACTGGCTGATTCACATCACTGGCCCCTCTTGATTATCAGCTGATTCTGAGACCTGCTTTAGCCAACGCAATAAACAGACGTGACTTTGCAGCCCTGTGTGCTTGCACTTACAAGGTCTTACAACTGCCGTGTCAAGAGACTGCTCCATTTATAGGTGACAAGAACCACAGCTCCCAACAGACTTGGGTTCCTGCTGATCACAAACAGAGCAGGAACTCACAAAACTGTATCAGTAGAGTTTAAGACCAAAACCAGAGAGGGGCTGGAGAAACAGCTCAGCAATCAAGAGCACTGGCTGCTCTTCCAGAGGACCTGAGTTCAATTCCCAGCACCTACATGTTACTGTCTGTAACTCCAGTTCCAGGGGCTCTGACATGCTCACACAAACTTAAATACAGGCAAAACATCAATGCACATAGAAATAAAAATAAATAAAAATAAAAAAAATCAGAAGAGAATGCAGGCCCAGGGCCAGAAGATGAGCAGTGCTCACACAGCAAGCAGGACCATTCTTGGCAGGGAGTTAGCCAAGGGAGGCTGTGCTCTGCATGTTCAAGGAAGGAAGCAGCCGTGCAGCTGGAGCAGAGCACCAGGGAAGGGGGGAAAGTGGTCAGATCACGTGGCCCTGTTGGCCCCTCCTGGGCTTAGGCTTTCATTCTGAAGAAAAGCAGAGGTTTGAAAGTAGGACTTGACCCTTGTCAGCTTTCGCATGAAGGGATAATGGTAGGGGTCAGGGGACCGCCTCCCCCCATCCTGCCTGTAGGGCGCGGTTTGCCTTTGCACAACTCGCCGGAACATTCTATTGCCGCTTATGCTAATTAGGCATCGAGTAGTGACCAATCCGATGTGCTTATGCTAATTAGGCATTGAGAAAGGACCTATCCAATGCGATTCTCAAATATGTTAATGAGCCAGTATTTTGGGCCAATCACCAGCCACATGCTAATGAGTACTACTTTGAACCAATCACCAGCCATATGTTAATGAGGCATTGTGATGGGCACCAATCACGTGCCAGGCTTCCCTATATAAGCAGGCTGAATCTCAGGCTCGGGGTCTTCTTTCCATCACTTCACAACTGAGCTGTAACTCCAATAAAATGTGATCCGAGAAGAATCGTGCGGTGTGGTGACTCGTCGTTCTGTAGGCCAGAAGCGGCTCGCCACGGTGTGGTGACTCGTCGTTCTGTAGGCCAGAAGCGGCTCGCCACACCTGCCCTAGGTGAGGAATGCAGGCTTCTGGCTACCCTGTGATCTGAATGGATCCACTCTGGCTGTGAGAGACAGGGGCAAGGATTTGATCCACCGGCAGAAAGGCTGGACCTGCCATCCCTTGAGAGCAGAAAGCTGACTGTGGAGCGGAAGTGATGTTCTGGAGACCTACAGGGGCATCCAGGATGGAGGGTGAGGATCACTTTGCTAGAAAGACCTTGGAGCAGTGAGGTCTACACTATAAATGAGACCAGATCTGCAAAGGAGGGGCCCAGGCGCAGAAGCTGTGAAATGACTGAGTGCAGCTTCCCGCTGAGACCTGCGAAGGAGGTTTCCAGAAACAAGCAAACAGAGGAGGGCGGGGGCACACTGGCCAGAGTTCGTAAGCTACTAAGAACTATAACGTAGGGGCTGGAGAGATGGCTCAGCGGTTAAGAGCACCGTCTGCTCTTCCAGAGGACCCGGGTTCAATTCCCAGCACCCACATGGCAGCTCACAACTGTCTGTAGTTTCAGTTCTAGGCAAAACACACCAAGGCAAATAAATAAAAGTGGGGTTTTTTTGTTTTTGTTTTTGTTTTTGTTTTTTTTTTTTTTTTTTTTTTTTTTTTTTTTTTTTTTTTTTTTTTTTTTTTTTTTTTTTTTTTTTTAAAAAAAGAACTATAATGTAACCTGTCCCTGAAGCTTGGGGGACCAGGGAGCATCCTGCCCCGAAGCTGTCCCTGGAAGAGTGGCCTTCATCTTCCACCCACTTGAAGGAGCCATTTTGCCTGTCACTAAGTTAACAGACAGTTCAAGCTATAGCTTTCTCATCCAGGAAACAAAATCCTGAGAGTCCCACAGAAGTTGAAATGCAAACCGTGAACTGACAGGAATGACACTTTCCACCTGGGCATCCCTTGGTTACTCACGGCAGCACCGAGGTGAGATGTGGATCGCTGAGCACACAACTCTGGATACAGTGACTTGAGGACCAGATTCTTTAGCCTGACTTTGCCTAGAGGCTAGGGAAAGAGAAGAAGGTACCCTTGCAAACTGTAGAAGGGTGGGATGCTAAAATCAGTGTGAAACTACTCAGGGAAAAGTCAAATTGAGTTTTTTCAGCAGTCTGAATTTTTGAGTTGCATTCATGTACACAACAAATATCTCTGCATTTGTTCCAGATGTTTGGTGTGGAAAGAAGTTAGCAATATCCAGGCCTTGGGAAATTTCTGGAGAAGCAACCCAGATGCAGTTAAATGTTCAAGAAGAAAAAAGGACAAGGGAGCCTGAGGTGGTAATTCCAGCCCACAGGCCTTACTCAAATCTTGATTCAATAAACTGTAAATGCAAAAAGAAGGGAGCACTTAGGGACCTTCGTGCTCTGACTGAATAGCAGATGCCAATGAACTGTGATTGTGTTTTCAGGAATGCTAATAGATGGAAAGAGAGAGGAAGAGAGAGTCTGTTTATGCCTTCAGGAGGAGAGCAGCCCAGCAGAGCAGGTGGGCCCACAGCTGGATTGCAGGAGCAGACAGCTGGACTGCAGGAGCAGGCTCCAGGCAGCAGCCTGTGCAGATGACTTAAGTGCGCACAATAAAATGTCTCTAAGGGTGTGCACATCACATAATGAGGTCAGCCTGGCTGGTGCTCCCTGCCAGACCGCCCTAAGCACTGCACACATGTCAGCTCTTTCACGTCCTGTCAGTGGGAGTGACATCAATGCCCACATCCTGCCAGGGAGGGGTTAGGGACAGAGAAGGCAAGCAGTGATGGACTGTGAACCCCTCGGCTTGGCCTCCTTGACATCCCTGGAGGTGTCTCCAGGTCTAACCACAAACTGTAGTTGCTCTCTCTGCTGGGGGAGGGGCAGCCCATACTTTGATAACACTGATGGATGGTTTCGTTACTTGGCCTGACATGTTTTCTAATTTTTCTCGAGTGACAGCGCAGTACTTACGCAAGGGAAGTCTTCTGAATGAACTGTCTTCTACAGAACCATAGGCAGCACTCACCCGGAAGGGTATGGAGGAGCTTCTGCAAGGTGGAGATGCTGAGCCCTGGGCTCCCACCCCATGAAAGGGCATAACTGCACTAGGCACTGGCCATGACAGAGACACACTGTATGGCATCCACATTTTGGTAGGAGAGAGAGAATAAAACACTAGAGGCTCCCTGTCCCCATTCCTGCTCCCCATCAAGGAAGGACTGAGCCCATGACCACAGCCCTTCTCTGGTTCAGCACAGCTGGCAGGGATCCAGGCCCTACCGAGAGGTAGAGAGGATCCCCCAATGGCACAGGTATTCAGAACCATACAGGGTGTGGTTGCCAGTGGCATTTCAATACACCTAGGTACTAGTTCATTTTGAAAAGGTGGGACTGAGGAGGGGGGTCAGGCAACATAGTCATCTGCCACACATGAATTCTTCCTTCACAACTTGTTGGGGTGGGCTCATTGCCTCCTCCCCCTCACAGGAGTCTGCACCCCCCCAACAGGATTATGCATCATGTCGGTTGTCTAGGAGACACACTGTGGGTGAGGTACCTCTCCCCTCCCTTTGCTCTCTGAGATTCCCACCTACTGCTTCCACGCTTTGCTGGCTCGCTCTGTCAACTCTTTGGCTGGTGTGTGTGTGTGTGTGTGTGTGTGTGTGTGTGTGTGTGTGTGTTTGTATGTCTGCACTGGTCCCTGTGGCTGTCTGTCTGCACTGGTCCCTGTGGCTGTCTGTCTGCACTGGTCTCACCCCTCTGCTCTGTGCCGGCCACTCCAGTGACTTATCTCCTCCCAGTAAAGATCCAAGCTCAGGCTGTTCTCACCACATCTGCTCTCCCCTTCACCCCTTCTTTACCCCTCCCTCCCACAAGGTTCTCTGACCTGCAGGCCTCCCTCAGCCTTCCTTCCAGGGAGTCAATGTTGCTCTTCAGTGTCAGGCTGTATCCACTGTCTCCCCTGCTGGAGGGGGACTCCAGAGACAGTTCTTCCTCTTGGTGGGTGTCCTTTATTGCTGTGAAGAGACACCGTGACCATGGCGACTCTTACAAAGGATGACATTTAATTGGGGCTGGCTTACACTTTCAGATGTTCAGTTCATTATCATCATGGTGGGGAGCATGGCAGCATGCAGGCGGACATGGTGCTGGCTACATCTTGATCAGAAGGCAACAGGAAATGGTCTCAGACACTGGGTAGTATCCTGAGCATAGGAAACCTCAAAGTCCACCCCACAGTGACACACTTCTCCATCAAGGCTATACATCCTAATAGTGCCATTCTCTTTGGGATCATGGGGGCCAGTTACATTTAAACAGTGGGTAATCAAGTCTTCTTCCTCACTCTATAGAATGGAGTTGTCTAGAGGACTCTGAGTATGTGATTCATTAAAGCAGGAAAGGATATGAGGACCAAAAGCAGAGGACTAGAGCATCTCCAGCAAGGCAGCAGTATTGGATCTGGAGCAAGGTCCTTGAGGTGTCAGACACATTCAGAGCTAAAGGGAAGGGTAAGATCTGGGACAGGGTATGGGCCTTCCTCCTCTGTGAGGAGGCCCTCAGGTCTTTGCAATGGCCTTAGGGTGGTACATAAGGATGGAAGGAGATGTGGAACAAGCAAGTGAATCAACCACGATGCATAGACACTCAACACCCAGGCCAGTGGGAGGCAATGGGGCCAGGGAGACAGCAGACCTTGGAAATAGGGACCCAGAGTCTGCAATGCCAAAGGAGAGGGCATTTGGAAGTGATGGAAGTCAGAATGAAGTCCAGGCTAGACATGGAGAACGAGAGCTGTCTGAGGTAAGAATGGGCAGTCATCCTTGCCACAGTAGTGCTCCCATAGGGAGGAGGCAGTGCTCCCACAGGGAGGAGGAAGGGAGAAGACAATGGGAATCTGTGTAGAGTTATATGGAATAATGCTCTTGCACACTGAAAATATGTGTCACTTGAATTGGTTTGATAAAATGCCAGGCAGGAAGCATAGGCCGGGCAACCAGATAGTAGAATTCTGGGAAGAGAAAAGGCAGAGGAGCAGTTGCCAGCCAGATGCAGAGGAAGCAAGATGAGAATGCTGGACTGAGCAAAGGTACCAAGCCATGTAGCTAAACATAGGTAAGAATTATGGGTTAATTTAAATGTAAGAGCTAGATAATAATATGCTCGAGCTACTGGCCCAGCATTACTACAATATTAAGCCTCTAAGTCAATTACTTGGGAATCGGCTGCTTCGTATTTGAGTTTCTGATGGGACAGAAAGTTCCAACTTCAGAGTTAGGCAAAGTGTTTGACTAATGTGTACCAGGCCCTGGGTTTGACCTTCAGAATTGAAAAAAAAAAAAGAGAATTAAAGGACAGACCTTTTGGGACCCCTTGCCTCAGATGGAAGGAGAATGAAGTGGAGCCACTTGGGCAACCGAACTCTACCCAGGGGAGTCGCAGTGGCTGGGCCGTGAACTTCCTGGGACTGAGGAAATGGACATTCGTGAGTGAACAGCTCCTTCTTGGCCAGGGGTGGGGGTGGGGTGGCATTAAAGATGGCGACCAGGCAGCTATAGGTACATTAGACCCGGGGCACCCCAGTGTCCTGGTGAGCATTCTCTCTCTCTCTCTCTCTCTCTCTCTCTCTCTCTCTCTCTCTCTCTCTCCTGGCAGGAGCTGGGGAGCAAGGCTGGGTACCTACAGGGTGTCTCCCAGCCTTCATATTTTCCTTGGCTGGGCTTCTGGCTGAGTTTGCAAATGGCAGGAATATGAGTGCCTCACTCCCCAGTGCGTGCGCTTTACACACACACACACACACTCACACACACACAGACACACACACTCACACACAGACACACACACACAGACACACACTCATACATACACAGACACACACACACACTCACACACACAGACACACTACAGCTGTTGATGCTGCTGTTTCTGACTTCTCATGTGTCCTGGGATTGTGGCTCATACCCTCCTCATCCAGGACTCTCTCTCTCTTTCTCTCTCTCTCTCTCTCTCTCTCTCTCTCTCTCTCATAAAATCCTTAGATTTCAGGGATCTTACTAAACACAAGAGCAAGAAAAATACCCAGTGTAGCAGAGGCTGTTAATGTCAGCTCCTTTAGTGGCAGCCCGGGATGTCAGGAGAAAGCTTTGCTTTACACACACACACACACACACACACACACACACACACACACACACACACACACCCTTTGTGTAACTAGCTGCCCGTAGTCTGTGATGCAGTTGTGATTAAAAGCCAATGAAATCAATGGAATGAATGTGGAGTTTTATGGAGCTTCCAGAGGGTGTTAGAAGCTTTTCTTGTTTGTTTGCTGGTTGTTGGCTGGTTTGGGGGGCGGGGTTCAGATGGATTTGCTCTATGGTACGGACCAGCCTCAAACGCTTGCTTCTTTTGTCTCTGTCTGTGTGCTGAGATCAGAGATGCCAGCCATTATACCTGGCTATGAAGTCTTCTCAAAGAAAATTTCTGCAGGCTTGGACACTATAAAAAGGCCTGATCATAGCATTAATTTGTATTGTGAGAGAGAAGGTATACATCAAGGCTAAAGGAACATGGTAGAAGGAGCCGGAGCCCCTGACAGTTGTTAACAGTTATTAGATTGCTGCAGAACCCCTGGCCTGATTTAATTTACAGGAGTAAGAATTACATCTTCATTGTGTTTTAGCTACTAAGGCACTGAGTTTGTTAGGAGTTCAGCTGCTTGCCACAGAAGGATTCTTCAATCCTCTGCTGCCATTCGATCTTAAATAAGACAGCCTCCGGAGGTGTTTCTGTTACCAGTGTTTAGACAGCTCCCACCCAGTACTTCTTACACGGAAAGGGGTGTGTGTGTGTGTGTGTGTGTGTGTGTGTGTGTGTGTGTGTGTGTGTGTGATACCTGTGGAGACCAGAAGACAACTGTCAGGAGGCCCTCTCGGGGGCTAGAAGAGGACATTGGAGGCTTGAGTTACAGATGACAGTGAGTCACCATGTGGGTGTTGAAAACAGAACCCTGGTCCTCTGGAAGAACAGCCAGTGCTCTTAACCACAGAACCGTTTCTCCCAACCCCTTTGTTTGGATTTTAGAACGTTTGGTGAGGTCAAACATATGTTTAGGGGCTACCTATGATTCTTTTTTAAATTGTCTGTTTAATGTCTCTTAGGTCACTCTAAAAGTTATTTTGTTCTTTTTTTAATATTGGCTATTTTGGCTGCATTTATATCTGTGTATTACATGTATGCCTGATGTTCATGAAGGCCAGAAGAGGGCACTGTATCCCCTGGGAGGGGAGTTCTGGACAGCTGTGAGCCACCATGTGGGTGCTGGGAATGAAATCCAGGTTCTTTGGAAGAGCAGTCAGTGCTCTTAACCTCTGAGCCATCTCTCCAGCTCTTTTAGCTCACTTTTATTCTTTGGGGTTTTAGTCTTTATTTTTGTTTTCCTAGTGGTAGACTAGGACCCAGGGCCTCATGCATTCAGGGTAAAAATGCTCTCTCAATAAACTAGACATTTCAAAAGGAAATAGAATCAAATCAGCTTTTAAAATGCAGCTTCCCTTACCAAGCTGTGGTGGTGCATACCTTTAATCCCGGCATTCTGGAGGCAGAGGCACTCTGGAGTTGGAGGTTAGCCTGGTCTTCAGAGTGAGTTCCAGGACAGCCAGGGCTACACAAAGGAACTATGTTTTTTAAAACTGAAAACCATAAAAAGTAAAATAAAATAATAATAATTAAAAATAAATAAAAGTAAAGAATTTTAGTTTTTCAGGTACAAGTATGCAGATATACCTCCATGAAACCTTGAACCATGTTACAGAGATTTAACAGCATCATATTGACCCATTACACAGAAGAGAGAAACTGAGCCTCAAAGAGAAAGTCATTGGGTCATCTATCATCTCTGCATTCAGGAGGCTGAGGCAGGAGGATCATGAGTTCTAGGCTAGCCTGGCCTACATAGCAACACCCTATCCCAAACACACAAAAGGAGTGCAGTGTTGCAGCGTTTGACTCCCAGCAGGTTGCTCTGAGGCACAGCTGGTTCCTCAAACTACAGGAGGCTACAGATGTTCATTCTTTCCCAGTGCTCTGTTTCCTTTGAAATTTCATCTCAGTGACCTTTGTTCAACACAGGGCTTGGGCCCTGTGCTTGTATACAACAATATTTTCTGTCCAGGGAGAGAAATATTGACATCTTACCTGTCTGGAGTTAGGTTGGATGAAAGTATGCCAGGCAGCAAATGCTTTGCCCATGGACCCCATTTTGAAGGATCTCCTCTCGGCCTTAACACTGGGATGATTGTTACACTACACTGTCACATGTCTTCTTCCCAGACTGGCAGGCTGCAGAGTTACTCATCAGTGCTGGACGCCTGCCCTGCCTGGATGTGGTGACCCCCCATTCCAGTGAGTCTCCCCACAGCTGGGCCCACTGTCTGCCCTGCGGTGTGTGGAAGGAATTCAGCACTAACTCTGCTCTCTCAGCAGCCAGACCTGGGAGCCTGGACTATGGAAAATCACATGTGGTTTTCAAGTTGTTGGAAACTGAGAAGATTGTTCTGCCAGTTGTGGGGATTAGCCAGCCACTGCCTGGAAGACCCAGGTTCGCACAGCATGGGGAACCACCTCACTCTGTGACTTTGAGCAGCTGACTTCACCGGTAGAGTCCATGCAGGAGGGCTGCAGAGGAGGAGGTGTCTCCCAGGGCCGGGAAGAGTTTGGTCCTTTCCCTTTGGTCCCTGGGAAGACCCAGTTTCAAAGAGGGATACTTTCTGAGGTCCCAGAGGCCTGATGGCAAAGGCTAAGTCTCTAAGACCTCCAATTAAAAGCTGTGTCCCCCCAGTGCATACGGTAGGGTTAACTAGTAGACTTGGAAGCAATTGAAGGGGGGGGGCTCATAGCGTCGTCAGTACACATAATTTTATTCTCCTCAGACCTTCCATGTTGGAGCTGTTGCCACAGATGCTTCATAGGCTTCAGGCTCAGGTTAGGGAGGTCTGCTGCTGCCTAGTTCCTGAGTTCTTACAGCCTCCTGCCCCACATACAGCAATCCCCTAGAGCTCAGGGGCGATGGGCCTTCTGGCAGATATGTCTTGGTCTCTGATCAGGCTCAGGATCTGACATCATCAGAATGGTGCTCAGAAGCTGGGGAGGAAGCTGGCCTGGCCCTCCCCACTGGCACTGCCAGGCTCTCTCTCTCTCTCTCTCTCTCTCTCTCTCTCTCTCTCTCTGGGTTTGTGTGTGTGTATGTGTGTGTGTGTGTGTGTATCTTTGGTACTGGGACTTTCTCTGTCACTGATGCTGTCATCTGAACAAGTCACTTCTCTCTGAGCCTTAGCTTCTTCACCCAGAAAGGAAGAAACAGACTTACCCAGAAGGCTTTGCCTAAGGGCCCTACCAGGCCAGACTTGAACTTTCATGCGATGAACTTTGGGCAGAGTCTGGCCAGCTGGCAATCTTTTCTCCTCTCCCAAAACAGCTTTGGGGGTCCTTATGTGGGCTCTCCTGTCTAGGATCCCAGTTGCTGGGCTCCTGAACTCAATCCTTTCTAGCCTCAGCTTTCCACAGGAGAGTTACACATCTTTGGTGACTGGAGTTGGCCATTCCCAAGCCAGCATTCTGTCGAAAGGTCTAAACATTCTATTGTGTTTTTGCTTTATGACATTTACTTATTGCAAGGGGTGGTGGTGCCATTGCACGTGGGGAGGTTGGAGGCCAGCCAGAAGCATTGGTTCTGTTCTTCTATCATGTGGGTCCTAGAGACCAAATTCTGGCCACCAGCCTTAGTGGCAACTGCTTTTACTCACTGAGCCTTCTCGATGGCTCACTCCACAGATACTGTTGACCATAGGAAAGGACACACATGGAGCTCTGTACAAATTGCCTTGGAACCTCAAGGCAGCTGGGCTGGTAGAGATGGATTGGGTGGTCACTTGAGTGGTATGATTCTGTCTTGCCCACCTGCACTCAGGCATGTAGAGAGCCACAGAGATGTGATATCTCATCAGTTCCCTGCTGAAATGGTCCTACTGAGATGGCCAGGGATATCCTTTTACATGCTTAGGAAGATGAGGTGTACTTCTGGGTAGAGAGTGTGTTAAGTAGATTTCAGCTAAGACCTTTAGATTTGCCCATTTCCCTTCGAGAGAACCACAGCATAAGGCTTCCACTGCCTGGGGTGAGAGAAACACCTTCAAAGGGATGCTGTGAATTGCTCAGGAACGTCTTGGAAGGCCACAACAATCCTTAGAAATGGGTATGAGTGAGGGAGCTTGTGGATGCCACTGGCTAAGACAGAACTCTGATATCGGAATATAGGAGAATGGCAGAGTTACCAGGAGGCAGGAGTGGGTCTGACCCTTGTGACCCCAAGTCCATCTAGCATTTTCTGGAGGCTTAAATAGAACCTGCAACAAATGACACATGCTAACTAGAACTTAGCCTGTATGTTAGGTTGGTCCAAAGGGGCAGACCCTCTCACAGTCAAGCCGCTCCTTCCCATTGAAGCATGGGAAAATTAAGGTCTCCCTTAAGGGATGAGGAAACAGGAAATGCCTTCCATCCAGTCCCCATTCGGCTTCTGACCTATCATCAGTCAGCATTAACTAAGCTCAGTTATCTTGCTTATTTATTTGTTTATTTATTTGTTTGTTTATTATTTTCATTTTTTGAGACAGGGTTTCTCTGTGTAGGCTGTCCAGGAACTCACTCTGTAGACCAGGCTGACCTCAGACTCAGAGATCTACCTGCCTCTGCCTCCTAAGTGCTGGGACTATAGGCATCACCACCACAGCTCAGCTCATTTCCTTTCATTATTTTTAATTGTTTGTGTACTAGTGTTTGCCTACATCTATGCACCATGTGCATGCAGTGCCCATGGAGGCCAGAAGAGGGCATCAGATCCCCAGAACTAGAGTTACAAACTGTTATGGGTGCTGGGAAATGAACTTGGATCCTCTGCGAAAGCAGCAAGTGCTCTTACCCAATGAGCATCTTTCCAGCCCTTACTTATTTGTGAGGCAGCGTCCCCCTACAGAATCCAGACTGGCCTCAGAACTGCTGTCTTCCTGCCTTGACCTTCTGAATGCTGGCGTGACAGGTGTGCTCCGTCTGACTGGGCCCATCAGATCCAATTTAATTAAAAACTGTGATTTCTTACCCTGTTTGTAGTACCTCTTCCCTCCACCCCAAGAGCCTGACTCCAAACTGGTTTCTCATAAGAAAAGGGTGGACACCCTTCCTCTATGGGGAGATCTGATACTGTAAAAGAGGGAATGAGATCCTTGTGTCCTTTCCCATGTGACATCTTCCCCTATATGATACCAGAGCATCAGTCTTCTTTGCCTGTGGCCCAGCCTTAGCCTGTCTCTCCTGGTTCCTCTCCTGGGGATTCCCTCTTGAAAGGATGCTTGTCCCAAGGTCACAGAGGAGCAAACTACACAGATCCACTGAAGGGTCAGAGGCTCAGACCTCCACCCTCAAACAGCCTCCGCTCTCCTAGGAACTCCCTTCCAGCTCTGCAGCAATCAATCAATCAATCAATCAATCAGTCAAATTAAAATAAAAAAACTGAGGGACCCCATCCTTCCCTCAGCCTGTTCTGCTGTGTGATCCCTTGGGAAGACCGTGCTACATTCCCATAGAAAGCTGGAGTCAGGAGGGGAGAAGAGTTACCCAACTGTCTATCCCCACCTCCCCCACACACTTGGACATGGAGGCAGAGTGCTCCGGGATCCTCTGCGTGCTCTTGGTCAGGGAAGCCACCAGCCTCCCACTTCCTCAGCTGGCCTTGGCTGTGCCCTCCTGACATTTGATTTAGATGTTGTGCTCTTCAGCAGAGTGGAGGATTCCCTTCAGACTCTGGCCTATTATCCCCCTGCTCCAGAGCTGTGGACCCAGTCAAAAGGACTTGCTAAAGATGGGTTCTTTAGAGAGGAAAGGCAACCTGGCATAATGTCCCCTGTCCACCTCTCCAGACCTCAGTGTGGAAGCCTCAACCCTTCAGACCTTCACACAGCTCCTCTCAGGCATTTCTGCTTGCATTCCTGATAGTGACTCACTGAGGCTGAGGAAAAGGCTCTCTAGACCTTGGGGGTTTTGTTTTCCATTTTTGAAATGGCTTCTGTTTTCCCTGCCAAAAAATATTCAGCCTAAATTCAGTCCAAGTATGACCCATTCTTAGGGAAGTGACATCCCATGGTTCCTTATGCACCCTGTGGCCTCCCCAGCATAACACATTGGGCCAGACTTGGGGGTGTGGAAGCAAATTCCCAGAACTGATTTTGAACTTAATGATTCAGAGGAAGACAGTGGAGATTTGCTTCATTTGCCCCTGCTTTTACCACCAAGCTGAAGTCACTTATGCAGAGGCCTAGCTGTGAGAGGGTTATTCTGGGATGGGGGTTGAGGACAAAGCTGCATCCCAACAGCCTGTAGGATGCAGGTGTTGACCATGTGTACCAGACACCATGCAACATGATCCACTTAGTGAGCATACAGTAGAGAAAGACCTCAGACACCAGTTCTTGATGTAGAATCCTAGCTTGCTTAAGGAGAGCCAGAAAGGGGACTTCCGGGGTCAGGGGTACCCACTCCCAGGGAGCAGCAGGGTGCAGAGTCCAGCCTCTGAAAGTCTCCCAGGTTCTCTCTCTGCTCAGGCTGACCCAGCGGGTAGAGGTTGTGTTATGATGTCCCGTCTTGCATTTTCCTTTTTTTCCCATGCCAATCATCCTAGGGCTCCTTTTCTGCTCTATCTGCACCTTGGTTGAAAGTCGCCTGCCACAGACCTGGATCTATGGATACAAGCCCATTTTCACATCCTTAGTCCTTCAACAGTAAATGCTCTGGCAGTATTGGGCTTAGCTGTGATGGGCACTGAGGCCAGCAAACATTTATCTTCTAAAAACCAACGACAAACACCGTGGCACCTTGACTGAGGATCCTGGGATGCTCTGAGGCCTGTGTGGTAGGCGAAACTATTGTAAACAATTAGTTGTTTTTAACTGCTTCTGGTTAAAGAAAGAAGTGACCATTTGTCCATATTGGGACCTGAAGAGCTGAACTTCTAAAGTGGGGCTCTTCTGTTCAGGACAGCAGCCGGATCGCTGAAGACAGCTCTTCATTAGCCTCCTCATTCAAAAAGGCTGTCTTTTCTGTGGTTGGCTCCAAAGACCTGGGACGCTGGTGGTAACTGCACGAGGGTGACACCTGTACCTGCATGCAGCAGAGAACACTTGGAAGAACCAACCTCCAGAGAGTAGGGAAGAGTGGGCTGCCAATGTCCCCGTGCTTTGTGCGTGTGTGTGTGTGTGGGGGGGGCGCTAAGTCTCTTTTACCCTCCCTCCCCGTCCTAGCAAGCTGGGTGGCTCGGAGCAGGGGCACTAGAGGTAGAGCATAGGTCTCCTTAGATTCCGTCTACCCCCTCCCCATAACTTGGACTCTGCTTTCTGTCTTCCCAGGCTTTCCTTCCCCCACGTGCCCTGCACCCAGACCCTCTAAGCTGGGCGCAGACGCTGCTAGTAGTCGGGGCTCCATGCTGCTCCGCCTCCCTCCCCCGCAGCCCCCGGTCCAAGGCCGACTCCTCCTCCTCCCCCTCCGGAAACCCGAAGCCCCCGCCCTGGCCAGGCCATCGCAAGCACTCTGGAGGGCGGTCCTCGTGAGAGCTAGCCACGCGGGGTAGGAGCGCCCAGAGACGCCAGATCCTCTCCCGGAGCCCCTTGTCCTCCCTGAATTTCCCTCTCCCACCCCTTTCTGGATACCCTCGACGCCCACGTTGCTCCTCGGGGTCCCTCACGCCCTTTTCCGCCCCCACGCGGGGCACCGCCCCTGCCACCCAAGTCCCTGATTGAGCCCACCCCGCTCCGGCGCGTGCCCAAAGCCATGGCTGCGGTGCGCACCGCACCTCTGCTCTGCGGCCTCCTGGCACTGCTGGCGCTGTGTCCCGGGGGGAGCCCCCAGACGGTGCTGACGGACGACGAGATCGAGGAGTTCCTCGAAGGCTTCCTTTCGGAGCTGGAGACCCAGTCCCTGCCCGGGGAGGACGACGTGGAAGCTCCGCCACTTCCCGAGCCCACTCAGCGTGCTCGCAAATCCAAGGCCGGGGGCAAGCTTCGAGCAGATGCAGAAGGTGAGAACCTGGAGGCATGGGAGGCCATGGCCTCAGGTGAACATACAGGGGCCCTGGAAGGTTTGGTCATTTCCCGTGCTGCCCAGTGAGAAGTGGCTCTCCAGTGCAATACAAGACAACACTGTACCAGGTGGCAGATCTAGCCAGGAGGGTGGAGACATGGAGGTATGTCCAGCACAGGGTGGCACTGGACTTTCGCGGTACTGAGGATCCAGTCGTCCGAGTCTCACGAGGATGTAGGTCTGGGCCCGAGGAGGGTTGTGCTTCACCTCCCTGCTGTTCAAATTGGCCCTAGTCTGTTAATGGCAAGCTTCTGCCTTGTCTCCACCCGCAGGAACACACGGGCAGGGGAGGGGGATGCGGAAGACCTCTGTCCTCCAAACTTGCAGGTGAAAGTGGGCAGTCTGAGATGGTCAGAACTAGCCAAGGTGATAGCATCGCCAAGGCATGTAACCCAGAGCCCCTTACGTAACCAGTTGTCAGTAAATCTTGGCTGTTTCTCATGACTGTCTGGAGGGTGGCAAAGGATCTTGTGATCTCTCTCCCAGGAGACTGTAAGGCACCATTCATCATTCCTGAGGTCAGCAGCCCCCCCTCCAGCCCTCACTGCTGGAGGTCTGTCTTGTTCTCCCCTACCCCTCACCTTCCCAGCACACTGTGCAGTCCAGCAGTCAAAGCTTCCTAGACATGGCTGCATGTTTTGTAATGTTCCCTGCGTTTCAGCCAACTGCCTTTGTGTTTTCCACCCACCATTAAATTCTGTGCAGCATTTGCAGCTCCTGGGGTGCTGGGAGGGTGGCCCCTGAGATGATCCAGCAGCTAGTAGGTACTGACTTGTCCCTGTGTCCCTGATGTGGTCCCCTGAACCTTCTGTTGGTTCTGGCTTTCACCCTACCCTAGACCTTCCCATGAGGCTTCAAGACTGCCTGAGTGCCTGCCCGCCTTTCTCCCTTGATAGAGGGCCAGGGAACCAGGGCCTTGCCCTTACCAGGGGGCTGCTCTAGTACTGAACAGCCTGACTTGGGAGTCTCTTTGAAGCTTTTCTTGTCCCTATAAGGAGGTCCAGTCATGTTCTTTAATTTGTCTAGCCGTTTGCTCAGGGAGCCTTGCTCCATCGGGCACTTTTCCTGTGCCTTCTTCCATGCCTGGCACAGGACTTTGCTCCAGGACTAACCAGACATTGAGAAAGTGGATAGCGAGGGACCCCATGGAAGGTTTGGTAGATGGAGATGTCTCCTTAGATCTCGAGCCCCATGCTTGGTCTTCAGAGCGCTGAGAGTCGGTGAGATGTGCAGACAGGAAGCCTGGACACAGTCCTCATTCTACCACCCGAGCAACTGGCTAACCTCAGTTTCCCGATCTGTCCCTGGGACTGATGGGGGTCCCCACACCAGGCTGTGGGCATCCTGAGGGACCACATGGGCACACAGAACGGCTCTGATGGTTTGATTGTCTGTATCTTCATCCTTGGCAGCCCCTCCGGAAAAGAACAGAGGGAAAAAGGGAAAGAAAGATAAAGGGGCCAAGGTCACCAAACAAGCCCTGGAGGAGTCCACCAGGCCTCCCAAGAAGGGAAAGGAGAAGCCACCCAAGGCCACCAAGAAGCCCAAGGAGAAGCCACCCAAAGCCACCAAGAAGCCCAAGGAAAAGCCACCCAAGGCCACCAAGAAGCCCAAGGAGAAGCCACCCAAGGCCACCAAGAAGCCCTCAGCAGGAAAGAGACTCGCAACTGTGGCCCCCTTAGAAACACTGGAGTGGCCACTACCCCTCCCCTCCAGCCCCAGCCCCAAGGACCTACCACCGGAGACAGGTTTGTAATGGCTCCTTGGGGGTCTGACCTCTTTGAGGCAATGGAGAAACAGTGAGAGATTCCTGGGACCCTAAGATAAGGAAGCTTTGAAGGCTTGTCATGAACTTGGTAGTTTTATCACTGAGTTTGCTTAAGGCTGCCGCTTGGGCACGGAGAGAACTTGGGAGCGTAAAAGTGGGGAGCCTGCCTCCTGGTCCCACCTACTTTCCTCTGCTGACATCAGTTTTATAGGCAGTTTCTCCCCATCCCCCAGGAGGCAGGGTTAGGGTGAGGGTTAGGGTATACCAGCAGAGTGCCTGTGCTTCCTTGGAGTGAGCTGTGGTCTTAAGAGGGTATCCATGGGGTCCACAGGCACTGATGCATTGCTGTCTTAATCTCTCACGGTGGTCAGGGTAGGCACCCCTGTTTATCTACTCCTGGGTCTTTTGTGTTGTAGAAAGAACCTTCCCGAATGCCTGGCAGGGTCAAGGAGAGGGGACCCAGGTGGAGGCCAGCGAGCACCAGCTGAGTGAGTAGCTGTCATTCTCTTGGTCTCAGAGTGACCACTAGACTCGGGCTTTCTGGAGTGGACCTGGGTAGGGTTGTCAGGAGCATACTGTTATCTTCCCTCAGGGCCAGAAGAGACCGAGGCACCCACACTGGATTACAACGACCAGATAGAGAGAGAAGATTATGAGGACTGTGAGTAGACTCCTCCCCGGTGTGGACTAGACTGTGGCTTGGGCACTGACTGTCCTACCCAAGGTCCACCCAGCATGGCTGCTTAGGATCTGTCCCCTCCCCTTAGTTGAATACGTCCGGCGCCAGAAGCAACCCAGACCGACACCCAGCAGGAAGAGGGTCTGGCCAGAGCGCCCAGAGGAGGAGAAGGCTGAAGAGCCAGAAGAAAGGAAGGAAATCGGTAGGATGAGAGGCAATAGCGGGCACTCGGGGTAAAGGAGAGGTCCTACTTCACCTCCGTCTTACCCCCACAGATCCTCCACTGAAGCCCCTGCTGCCCCCTAACTATGAGGATGGCTACTTGATCCCCAACTATGACGACAGTGAGTATCTAGTATCCCAAAGTGCAAGGGATGCAGGCGAGCGGACATCTGGGGCCAAGCGTCTAGTCAGGGCACTGGGCTTCCTCTGCCTACCTTCCTGGGTCATGACTTTGCTCTTGCCTCTGATAGAGGTGTTCCTGGCACTTATTCTCATCCCTGTTACCATATGTGGGCTCAGCCGTCCCTACCCTGGACTCTAACAGGCTTCTTACCAGCTCACTGCATTTGCCCTCTCCAAAGGGCTGGGCTGTGGCCCCTGGTGCGCTTCTTCCCCAGATCCCATTACATCCCTCCGATCTCCTTTCCAGGCTCTGGACTTGTACAGGTCCTTACCATTTCTCTGCCTTTGTGTTACTATTAATGCCCCCGACCCTTGGCCTCAACCCCGCTCTCTGGGCCTTCCCCGTCCTGGCCCCATGTGCTAGCTGCCACCCAGGCATATCTCTCGCCCTGGCACCCCTCTGCTCATCTTTGATTCTTCCTTCACAAGGCAGGCCATGTACCAGGTTTGTGATCTCAGTCTCAGCCTGTTCCCTACCTTCTCCCCTATTATTCAGGAGCCTTACGGGCTCCTGTGAAGTCAGGAACCAAGGCCAGTCCAGGAGCAAGGCCAGCTAACCCTGGCTTTCTCTCCTACAGTGGACTACTACTTCCCCCACCCCCCACCAGAGAAGCCAGATGTTGGACAAGGGGTGGATGAAGAGAAGCAGGGAAGGGGTGAGTGTGCCCAGACAGACACCACAGCAGACGACCGTCTGAGGCCACTTGGTCTGCTAAACATGCCTCCAGCTCAGCCCCATCCTAATCCATATGCCCAGGCTCAGCCTGACCCCTCCCCACATGTTCTCAGCTCAGCCTGACCCTCGTGTATCCCCAGCCTGAACCCCACCACATGCCCCCAGCTCAGCCTGACCCCTCCTGCTTGCTCGCTCTAAGGTCAGCTTGACCTTCATGAACCGTTAGCTCAACCTGATCCTTCCATACGCCCCAGCTCAACCTGACAGCCTTCACCATGTATTCCCAACTCAGCCGAGCCTCCCTTACTCCGGGCCCAGAGCTAACCTGACTGGCCTCTTGTCTCACATGCCCCAGAGAAACCCAAAAAGGAGGGCAGCAGCCCCAAGGAAGAGACAGAGGACAAGTGGGCTGTGGAGAAAAACAAAGACCCCAAAGGTGTGTGGCCAGTCCCCATGGGGCAGCCCTTGGGCGTTTGCCGCTGTAGGTATTGGCTTCAGCCTCTCCCTTTGTTAACAGGGCCCCGGAAGGGCGAAGATCTAGAAGAGGAGTGGACTCCAGTGGAGAAAATCAGTGAGTAGGGCTGAGTGGAGGGTGCTAACCCACTCAGGACCACACGGGACCACACTGGTGCAGCTTTGACCCCCAGCAGCCTATCCCACCATAGATTCCTGCAGCATACAAAAGAGCCTCACAGTTGGAGACAGCCTTACTAAACTGCACTTGACCTGAGGTTGGCCTGCTTCAGGGGTGGGGTGAGGGTGGGGTGGGGCAGAACATCTTGGTATCCAGCAACTGAGTACTGTCGGGTGGGGGCAGAGCCTGTGGGAGGGAGGGCAAGCTCCAGCTGCTTTATAGGTTCCATTTTGAAGCCAGTGTGCAAATGGCCTTATCTGGGTGAAGACCCCTGGGAACCTGGGATTTATCATAAGTGTTAGACACCCATCAGCTCATTCCCAGCTAATGCAGGGGAAGCAGGCTTGGGTCACATTGGCTGAGTTCACTTGCAATGTGTGGTATCTGCAGTCTCCAGAGCCACAAGCTACACAACTGCCCTCTGACTGGCACCCACATGTAAGGGGCCTGGGCTATAGGCCTGTTGGCTCTGGATTAATAACAAGAGGTGGAGGCTGAGCCGCTAACCCGGGGTGTGCATCTGCAGAGTGCCCACCTATTGGGATGGAATCACACCGCATTGAGGACAACCAGATCCGTGCCTCCTCCATGCTGCGCCATGGTCTGGGGGCTCAGCGGGGCCGGCTCAACATGCAGGTGGGTGAATGGACTGTCCATCGTGCAGTGGGCAAGGGTTTTCCTGCCCATGCTCAGCCACCCTCTTAACAGGCTGGTGCTAATGAAGATGACTACTATGACGGGGCATGGTGTGCTGAGGATGAGTCACACACCCAGTGGATTGAGGTGGACACCAGGAGGACGACTCGGTTCACAGGCGTCATCACCCAGGGCCGAGATTCCAGCATCCAGTATGTAGATGGACTCTTAGGCAGTGGGCGGGGGCTCCAGCACAGCTCTGAGTCCCATTTGGGACATTCCAAATAGCCCTTGACCTGAACTGGGAAGGCCAGAAAAAACAATGAGGCACCAACCATGCACCTGCTTCTCAATCATGGCTAGTCAGTCTGCATGTTCAGATGGCCAGACACAGAATCTGGCTCCAGAGGTCCAGGCCATGCTCCACATCCCTGATGGGCCAGAAGTTGGTCTTAAGGCCTTAGAGCCTTGGATGAGAGCATCTTTGCCTTGACTGTCCCACAGTGATGACTTTGTGACCACCTTCTTCGTGGGCTTCAGCAACGACAGCCAGACCTGGGTGATGTACACCAATGGCTATGAGGAAATGGTGGGTGCCCAAATCTTCTGCTTTGCTCTCGTTGTCTGGGCTAGGGTGGGGTCGTGGGAAAGCAGGGTTCTGCACAGAGGCCTGCTTCTCTCTAGACCTTCCATGGAAATGTGGACAAGGACACACCTGTGTTGAGTGAGCTCCCTGAACCAGTTGTGGCTCGTTTCATCCGCATCTATCCACTCACCTGGAATGGTAGCCTGTGCATGCGCCTGGAGGTGCTAGGCTGCCCTGTGACCCGTGAGTGAAGGGGGATTGGCCGTGGCTTCGGGCGGCTGCAATGTGATCTGGGCATGGAGCAAAGAGCAGCTGATCCAAGCCCCGTGTAACTGCTCTTCTGCAGCTGTCTACAGCTACTATGCACAGAATGAGGTGGTAACTACTGATAACCTGGACTTCCGGCACCACAGCTATAAGGATATGCGCCAGGTTAGGAGCCTGACTCACAGGCTGGGATGGGACCTGTACAAGGAGTTTATACCCAGCCTTGCCCCTACCATTTCAAAGGCATAATGTCCTTCAAGGAAAGTTGACCACCTCTTTAGGGTAGGAACTAGTTCCTGGGGGCATCAGAGGGACGGGGAGTTACCTGTCTCTTCCCGTAGAACCCATCACGGGAGCAGGAGGATGCTGGTCAGTGACATCCTTTCTCCTCCCTGCCAGCTGATGAAGGTGGTGAATGAGGAATGTCCCACAATTACTCGCACATACAGCTTGGGCAAGAGTTCACGGGGGCTCAAGATCTATGCGATGGAGATCTCAGACAACCCTGGGGAGCACGAGCTGGGTGAGCGCCTGGGGACATGGTTTTGCTAATGCCTAGAGTTCCAGGGTTCCTGCTTTGCTCCTGCTGGGCCTTTACAGTGGATGTACAGCACTCACCATCTCCTGCCTGACCTGGAGACCCCAGGGGACCCAGGCCTGCCTTGCTGAGCAGCCTCAGCTGTCCCCAAACCTTCTGGATACACCTGGGCTCTGCCAGGCTAAGTGCTTGCTATGGTCCATCTCTGCAGGGGAGCCTGAGTTCCGATACACAGCTGGGATCCATGGCAATGAGGTGCTAGGCCGAGAGCTCTTGTTACTGCTCATGCAGTATCTGTGCCATGAGTACCGGGATGGCAACCCCAGAGTGCGAAGCCTGGTGCAGGACACGCGGATCCACCTGGTGCCTTCGCTGAACCCTGATGGCTATGAAGTGGCCGCACAGATGGTGGGCTGTGGGGCTGGCAAGGGGTGGGTAGAGACTGGAAGTATGGCTAGTCCTTCTTCTACCTCCTGCCCCGTAGTCACCTGTGGTTTTCCTTGTAGGGCTCAGAGTTTGGAAACTGGGCACTGGGACTGTGGACTGAAGAAGGCTTTGACATCTTTGAGGACTTCCCAGATCTGAACTCTGTGCTCTGGGCAGCTGAGGAGAAGAAATGGGTCCCCTACAGGGTCCCCAACAATAACTTGCCAATCCCTGAACGCTACCTGTCCCCTGATGCCACGGTAAGGAGCAGGTCCTAGCATGCTGAGTGGCAGCAGCTGGGGGGGGGGGGACAGATTGCTGACGGGGAGCTGAGGTGTTGGCACTGGGACCCTGGAGGGCAAGAGGAAGAATCAGGGGGACATTAATAAGATGTGGGACGGTTAGCACTAGCGTGGCTCCATGGATGGGAGAGGACATGGTTTCTTGTGCCACCCATCCCTAGGTATCCACAGAAGTCCGGGCCATCATTGCCTGGATGGAGAAGAACCCCTTTGTGCTGGGTGCAAATCTGAATGGTGGTGAACGCCTCGTGTCTTACCCCTATGATATGGCTCGGACACCTAGCCAGGAACAGCTATTGGCAGCAGCAATGGCAGCTGCCCGTGGAGAAGATGATGAGGAAGTGTCTGAGGCCCAGGAGACTCCAGATCACGCTATTTTCCGCTGGCTGGCCATCTCTTTTGCCTCTGCACATCTCACCATGACTGAGCCCTACCGGGGAGGGTGCCAGGCCCAGGACTACACCAGTGGCATGGGCATTGTTAATGGAGCCAAGTGGAATCCTCGGTCTGGGAGTAAGTCAGCCTGGGAAGGGCTTGGGGAAGGCATGTGACCTGGAGAGGGGATGACCATCAGTCTCTGTGTCTGTCCAGCTATCAATGATTTCAGCTACCTGCACACTAACTGCCTGGAGCTCTCTATTTACTTGGGCTGTGACAAGTTTCCTCATGAGAGTGAGCTGCCCCGTGAGTGGGAGAACAACAAGGAGGCACTGCTTACCTTCATGGAGCAGGTGGGACAGCCTGGGCTACACGGGAGGAAGGTGAGGCTTGGGAGGAGTGTGGACCGGAGCCTCCATGTGGGCCCATAACTCCCCTTTGCAGGTGCACCGTGGCATTAAGGGTGTGGTGACAGATGAGCAAGGTATTCCCATTGCCAACGCTACCATCTCCGTGAATGGCATCAACCATGGTGTGAAGACAGGTATTCTGCATGACTGTCCCCCTGCAAAGGTCTCATCATGTGCCTCCCCGGGCTGGCCTTGAACCATAGCCCTGCCTTGAGTCTTGAGATTATAGAGCTAGTCTCATGACACCTGGCTCGTGGGGCTCACCTTGTCTCCCCAAAGGAGCAAGTCAACCCAGGTAGCAAGGCAAGGCTGGTTTGTCTAGTAGGCCTCTGGTCCTTTAGACCCTGCCAGAGATGTTAGGCTTGCCCAGGACTTGAGAGGGCAGTGCCTAGGGGAATCTGAGAGGGCCCAGTTGGAGAGGTCCTGGGACAATCGGGCCCATCTTCTTTATACAGCAAATGGAGGTGACTACTGGCGCATCCTCAACCCTGGTGAGTACCGTGTGACAGCCCACGCGGAGGGCTACACCTCAAGTGCCAAGATCTGCAACGTGGACTATGATATTGGGGCCACTCAGTGCAATTTCATCCTGGCTCGTTCCAACTGGAAGCGCATTCGGGAGATACTGGCCATGAATGGGAACCGGCCCATTTTCCGCATCGACCCCTCACGACCCATGACCCCCCAGCAGCGGCGCATGCAGCAGCGCCGGCTCCAGTACCGGCTCCGGATGAGGGAGCAGATGCGGCTGCGGCGCCTCAATGCCACCGCGGGCCCTGCCACAAGCCCCCCTCCTTCCCCTATGCCTCCCCCTTCCCCTACACCAGGCATTACCTGGAGGCCCTGGGAAATTCCACCTACAACCACTGCAGCAGGCTGGGAGGAGTCAGAGACTGAGACCTATACAGAAATAGTGACAGAGTTTGGGACAGAGTATGAGGCAGAGCTGGAGGAGGAGGAAGTGGAAGAGGAGGAGGAAGAGGAGATGGTCACAGGCCCCACATTTCCATTCACAACAGTGGAGACCTACACAGTAAACTTTGGGGATTTCTGAGACTGGGATCCTGACACTCTGGCCTAATTCAAACTAAAACAACACTTCCCAAGCCTGTTCTGGCTGACACATAGCCATCAGAGGTCCCCCTGGGTAGGCCCCCCTTCCCAGTGTGGGACATCAAGGCCACCAGGACACCAAAGCCAGAGTCTATGCAGAAGCTCCAGTTCTACTTGCCAGAGGCAAGGAAGCCACGGTCACACCAATAAAGCAAGCTCATGGCACCAACTGCACTGCTCTGCCCAGTGGGAGAAGAGGCTGTCCCGCTGGGCTCTGTCAGTCTCATCCCACACGTGCCCAGATGCTCAAGGTTCAGACCTGTACAAATTCATGTTTTATTTGTAGGGATCACATGACAAGGGAGCATGGCCAAGCTGCCTGTCATCAGGGACCCAGCCCCAGGTCTTCCAGATCATCGTGGTCTGCTCCAAAGCCTGAAAAGCTGATAGGCTGGCAGGCCAGGCTCCGTAGGTTCACCAGGCAGGCAGTCTGTGTGGAACTAAACTCGGGCACGGCCACCAGCAGCACCACCTGGTCCTCGGGACCTGCAAGGCGATCATGTGAGGCTCGTGTTAGCTTCTGGGTAGGACCTGTCCTACAGGGAAGTCCCCAGAAATAGCAGCCATGGTTGGATCATGTGCTCCGCTCCATCTCCAGTCAACTTATACCATACACCATGACACAACAGACACCTTGATAGACACTGTCTATCCCATAAGGACCTTTGTACCTGGGGGGAGCAAAGTTGGTCCTAAGACTCCGGTCTGGGGCCCCCAAAGATAAAACTTACCTCGGATGATTTTGGAGCCAAAGCTGGGGGTATTGCCACAGAAGTAGACATGAGGGCAGTCCGGAAAGATGAACGGGTCGGTTTTGTAGAAGGGGTAACACCCTGGAGAAAAGCCTATTGTTGAGCTGACCACTAAGGTGTCCCCACTTCCCACTGAAAACAGCATCCCAATGTGACAAAAGTGCCCAGTGGTCACACGGCCCACACAGTCCTAGGGACTGTATGCTCCTAGTCTGTAACTGTACAGACCGTGGCCATGGACAGAATTATAATTCCAGAGTGGCTTCCAAACCAGCTTCTCTGAATATGAGGCTGTGCTGGGACCCCCCCCCCTAGCACCCTTGGGCCCACAAGTGTAACAAAGCAGATACCTAGGGTGTCTGGAGCCGTGGGGCTGATGTGACGGACCCGTAGGGTCCACTCTAGGATTTCTAAGTGATCTTCCATGCTGCTGTACCGGAAGATGTCACTCACATTCTGTCCAGATGTCCCCAGGAACCTAGGAAGGAAAGGCTCTGCTGACTGTGGCCTTGGGGGGGTTACTACCACAGCCACCCCACCCCTGATGGCCTCATGGGGGGTGCCCTAGCCAACCTTGTTGGGTAGATAGATGGCAGGACGGCCTTCTGCAGTCCTGTCCCCTCCCAGACTTACTTTGTCCCCGTGTCCCATGACATATTGTCTACCTTACTCCATCAATGGTGGCTTGGTATGGATTGGTGACCAGCTGGAGTGTGGAATAGGCGGTGGCCAGCGGGAACATACAGGGGTGTAAGGGCTGCTGCGGGAGCGTATAGTTGGTTGGATCAAATTCGCCTGGCATCACATCTACCGGTACAGAAGCCTGGGGGGCACAAGGCAGGGAGAGATCATAGGCCTCAAGAGGCCACCCCGGTTCGGCCCACCCTATCTGCCCTTCCGCATATGACAACGGCTTCACCAGCTAGATTTCCACAGCCCTGCCAGTCCCCAAGCTGCTTACACTCAGTTGCAGGAGGGTCTCATCCAGCATTTTCACTGCCTCCACACTGGCTGCTTGGGTTTTCTTGGTGAGGTACTTGGCCTGGGAGAAGAGACCCAGGATGTGGTCGGGGCCTCAGTGAGGCTCTGACTAGGGGACACCTAGAGCTGTCCTTGGCTCTGAGAAAGGCAAAGGCCAGCAGGAGGTGTGTCTACCTGCTGACGGGCAGATGGGGGTGGCTGCACAGGTCTCATACCTTCAGGGAGCGGGCCCTATGAGGCCAGCCCCGAGGCAGTTGTGGATGCCGTACCTTATTGATAGAATCCCTGCTCTGGGTGTTGTGACTGAGGAGGTTGCCGGCGAGGATGACTCGGGAGACATGGGCGGCACTGCACTGTTCCCCTTCATCTCCAAGCTGCCCTGTCACCACATCCACCAGCAGCTGGGTGCCCAGGAGGCTCTCACCGCCACCTCCGCCCAGGCCCAGCCCGGACACCAGCAGCACAAATCTGCAGAGGATGGTGAGGTCTTGCAGGTTGCTGGAAGGAGGAGGCAATTCCTTCCAACAGCGACACTGGGGTGTCGGAGTGGGGCCCCTCACCTGTCTGTGTCAAGTGGGGGTACAGGCTTCTGTGGAGCCAGATCAGCAAAGCAGTGGTCCTCAACCTCAAACTTGCCATCATCTCTCACAGAGCCAAATACTGCCAAGACGATTCCTGAGGGAAAGTGAGGTCAGAACCCAGAGGCAGCCTTTGCAGGTTCCCTCCTTCTGGCCACCCCCTCACCAGTCACCCCTACTTCTCAGGCTCCCTGCTTTTGAATAGAGACAGGAAGACTGATCTCCCAGGTGACCATCCACGGACGAGCAGCCTCTGAGCACATGAACCCACCCACACCTACTTCCCAAGACTAGTGTAGCAGCCTTTAATGCACAGGTTTTCCACCACACACTCTGGATAGCTCTCCCACAGCTACGCTCCTTTCAGGGTCCCCACCACCTCCCTGGACTCCCACCTGTGACCAACTTCGACACATCGATGGTGCCTTTCAGTTTGATCCGCTGCAATTCATCCTCCAAGACTAGCTCATCATCTGGGTGGATGTATTTGCGCCGAGGAGGCTCGGGGATCAGGTTGTGCTGGGAGACAGACGGAAAGCAGTCTCAGCCCAGGTCGCTATAGCTCCTGTGTTGTGAAGTGGCACCGCAATCCCTGCCATCCTGGATTGGCTTTCCTACCCCCTATCGTCAGAGGCCTGGCCAGCCTCAACCCACTGGGACAAGGTTGGTGCATCAAGGGTGGTAGGGCTCACCTCCTCACTGATCTCCCGTAGGATGGAGGGCTGGAGTGGCATGGCTTTGAATAGAGTGCCCACCACACAGCATCGTTCCCCAGGCTGCAGTTCACACAACTTCTTCACTGCGACTCCACTGCCTGGTATGAGGGCACAGAGGCACACTATGAAATCCTACCCCGATGACACCCAGAGGACCCTGCTGTCCAGCAGGGATCACAGGAATGCTGCTCCCCTGGTCATTGCTAGGAGGGAAACCATGCTCCATGAAGGATTCTTGGACCTCAATGTGACAGAGGTCTAGCAGACGGAAAGGGAACTGTGTGTGGAATGAGACCTTAATGCCAGACATCTAGAGGCTGGGAAGCCCAAGGCCATGTGAAGACAGGAAGGAGACTCCAGACACAATCCCAGTGACTCCTGGAGCCATCAGAAACTGGAAGGATCTTCCCTGAAGCCCCTAGAAGGAACCAGCCCTGCTGACAACCAGACTGTTGACTTTTGACCTCCAGAACTATGGGAGAACAATATGTGTTGTCCTAAGTCCCCTGTTTATAACACTTCATTACCATAGCTACAGGAAGCAACTGTTAAACACATCACCTACATCTCAGTCACATGCTGCATCCTGACAACTACCATGTCCTTAAGACTTCAGGCTCTTGCTTTTTTTTTCAACACAGTGTGGTACTACATAGCTCTGGCTGTCCTGGAACTCACTATGTAGACAAGGCTGGCTGCAAACTCAGAGACCCACCTGCCTCTGCATGCCAAGTGCTAAGATCAAAGGTGTGCCCCACCATGCTCAGACTGTGGATTCTTATGTGCCAGCCCCTGCTCTGCCTGATGCTTCATCCTCTGAAAATATACCTTCCAATTCCCACTTCACTGTCCCCTCCATCCCATTCCCTGTGGAGTCAGCAGCCTTGTCAAAACCCCCAGGAAGCAAACCAGAACCTATGTGAATGGTCCTTTATGCTCAGCAGGAAAGATGTGGAAAGCCAAGCCGAGCAGGAAGAAGTTCCAGAAAGTTCCAGGGATCCATCAGCACAGATGCAATCCTAGAATGAATTGCTGAGGAGGCAGAGTGTAGTGGAGGCCGGGCCAGAACCACACTCATGCCCCAACAGCCAAGAACATTCCTCAGAGCTCCACCCAGAGCAGCAGACAACTCCACAAAGGAAGGGGGACTCTAGCACCACACAGAAGCTCAGCTCAGACAACAGATTCCAAACCCCCACCTGTGGCTCTGATATGGTTTGGGTGTGGTGCATCCCTCAAAGACCGAGGCTTTTGGTGCCCAGCCTGTCATGATGAGGGGCTCTCTAGCTGGGGTGGGCAGAGTGACTAATGGACACTGAGGAGAATGAGGATAGGAAACAGCTGCCATTGCTGCCAGGAATCAGCCCTTCTTACCTCAGACCAGCCTCTGAGCCAAAGCTAACTTTAATCCCACAGGTTAACTTAATACTCATGACTATCTTAAGAGGCATCAGAGAGCTAGAGGCTGTTCCCACAGTAACTGGAAAGTGTTAACAGGTTAGAGAGAAGTCCTAGGTCTAGGTGCTGGGCTGTTAGGAGCCTCACACCCCAAGCTTACCCCAGTGCTGCTGGGCCCGGCTCACCAGGAAGGGTCTCATCTGGATGAGGCGGGTGGCGTAAATGTGAGCATACTGTCGGCTAAAGCTGCGCTCTCCCAGTCGAAAGGGCTGTGAGGAGTTGGTGTAAGTTGCCACAGGCACCCGGGCGAAGGTGGCATTGCTGGCTGATGGTGGGGAGAGCAGGGTGTGAGCCCTCTGGGCTGCTTGCTCTGAAAACATGGCAACAGTCCTGGCTTGTTCTGTTCAAGAAGCAGTGTCCAGGCTAAGGAGCATCACTGTAACGACACACAAAAGTATCCCTGCAATTCCTATCTCAACCCAAAGCAACAGCTGCCCATAATGCATCTAACGGGCACCGAGAAGGAAGGGGAGCACACACGTGTCTGGAGATGTCATCTTGCAGTCTTAATAAGAAAAAAGCAGGAGCTCACATCAGCTTCTCCACATTTCTACCAGGGTCTCAAATTCAACTTACCCTGAAATCCAATCCCCACTACCCTACCTCTGGGAATGCTGCCAGGCATCTTCAAAGAAGCCTGCCATAATATAATTAGTGGTTAAAAATAAAACCTAAAGCTGTCTCTGCTCTTCTCAAGACTCTCCAATGGCTACTTCAGTAAATTAAGCCCCAAGTTCTTACCACTACCTGTAAGATCAGCTCTGGGCCCTCTGGCCCTTCCCTCCCGGTTGTTTCTCATTCTCAGTGTTCCTTCCTTAGCAGGGGCCCCAGCAGAGGCCCGGCCACTCTAGACTGGCTCTTCTTCTGTGTGCCCGCGAGGTTCTAAACTAACCTCCCACATCTAAGTTACTACATACGCCACGCCAATTGTTGGCATAATTTGTCTCTGCAAGCATTTCCTTTGCCTCCTCCAAATGCACCCTAAGTTCCAGGAAGGCAGAGGTTTTTGTTTTCTTCAAAGAGGTATTGCACAACTGTCCCACAAGTCTGATTAAGATGTGGCCGGGGATGCACAGAAAATTTCAGTAAACAGTATGGAGCTTCAACACGTTTTTCATGCTTAGGAGAAATGACCACAGTCTGGATATAGTAAGCTCTAAACACAGCTTTCTTTTCATTTTACTTCTTTGATACAGCTAAC
Organism: Sigmodon hispidus; assembly: GCA_004025045.1. NCBI lineage: Eukaryota > Metazoa > Chordata > Mammalia > Rodentia > Cricetidae > Sigmodon > Sigmodon hispidus. Next base: position 85,762 of record PVIH01003420.1, read on the forward strand.
ACAAAGTTCAGATTCTTCTAGCTGGCTCTGACTTCTTTAATGCGCAACTCTGGCTCGGGGAGCGAACTAAAGGAATTTGCCAAAGAGGAGCATGTGAACATGTGAACTCAATGTAAGCCAAGCACGCACGGTGGTGGGCAGCGGCCCACACGGTGGCCCCAGTCAGACACGGCGGGCGACCCACCCCGAAGCAGTCCCCCGCAACTCGGGCCCACTCGGCAGTGCTTAGCACCACCGAGATCCGGGCCCGCGACCCCCGCAGCCCCCAGCCCGGCCCAGCATCCACGCTGACCCCGCTGAGCCGCACACTCACCGCGCAGCCCCGCATCCCGCCAATCTGCGCGCGCCCGTCCCGCCCATCGGCGCATCCGGCCAATCACCTCCCGCTTTGCCCCGCCCATTGCCGCACGCCTCATCCGGTCCGTGTGCCCCGCCTCTGGAGATGGAGGGAACCAGGAGGGAGTCACGCCTCCGGTTGCTCGGACAACGTGCCTCCCAACCCTCACCCGCGCATGCGTGTGTTTTTGCTCGGTCTCACCGTAGGAGCGTGTTGGGTCTGGTGAGCTGCTGGGAGGCTCTCCACCAGGCTCTTCCCAGGCTATGGTGACCTGGTGGCTCCAGGGTGGATGGCACTTCCCTCTCACTCGTTATTCTGCCTGTCTCCGTCCGGCTTCCTAAAGTCTGTCCTAACAAGCAGCTCATGCTAATCGGTGCAAGCTAGCCACTCTTCTGAATTCTCAGGCATTATTTGCACCTACTTCTCAGATTCCCTTTGACGAATGAGCTAATCTCCCATCTCACAGGCAGGGAAACTGAGGCAAAGAACAATCGCCCAGCTAGTGAGCAAAAGCTGGGATTCATAGTAACACACCCTGACAACAGTCTTCCTTGGTGACATTGTACCTTTTCATTATTTTCTGCCTAATTACTCACCCTGAAACTGAGTATTTAAGGTAGTTTTCTTTTAGCCTGGTGAGTTTTTTGTTTCGTTTATATTTTGTGTATGTTGCCTGCATATACGTTTGCGTTTGAAGAGCGCACGATAGTGATAGCCCCTGGAAGTTACAGGTGATTGTGAGCTGTCAGTGAGTGCCAAGAATCCCTCTGGAAAAGCAGCCAGTGCTCTTAACCACTGTGCCATCTCTCCAACCCCTGGTTTTGCTGTTTAGTGGACTTCTTTAATTATGTGATGCATGTGTGGCTGTATATGGGTATGTGTACATGAGTGCAGGTGACCTCAGAAGAGAATGTGGGATCCTGGGAGCTAGCATTACCATGGTTGGGAGCCCGGCACCAGCTCTTTCATAGAGCAGTAAGTGCTCTTTTAACTGAGCCCTCTCTCCAGCCGCTTGTTTCTGCTTTAATGATAATTTTAATATTTCATTTTGCCAAATATTCTTTCCTATGTAAGATGGGGTGAGTGTACGGGGTTTTGGCCTGGTGTTTCAGGTAGTCTGTGGCATTTTAAAATACTATGTTGAAACATTCTTATATTCCAGGGACAAACCCCATTTGATGGATGTAGACACTACCCAGTGGAATTAGAAACCAGAGTTATAGTGACATTAAGCTTTCTAATTGCATGTCTACCTCCTCCAGAGGTGTTTATTTGGTTTCTAGTTGCTGTCTAACCCACAGAACCCTCTTTAGTATTTCTTGCAGTAAACATCTGCTGCAAGAATGGTAATGAACTCCATCAAATCCTACCTGTAAGCATCTTCTACTTTTTCTTGGGATGGCTCTCTTATATCCCAGTCTGGTGTAGAACTCATGGTGTAGCCAAGCAAGACCTTAAACTCCTGATCTTTCTGCCCACACCTTCTGAGTGCTGCTGGCATTACAGGCGTGTGCCACCACCCTGAGTTTTGTGTAGCGCTAGAGACTCATAAATGCTACGCAAGCACTCTGCCAGCAGAATTACATTCCCCCACCCTGCTTCCACTTTTGTTTTGAGTCAGGTACTTTGCTATGCGCTCCAGATAACCTCCAGTTGTTAGCATCTGCCTCTTGACTGCTAGGATTACAGATGCTCTAGTTAGGTTTCTATTGCTGTGATAGAAGCAACTTGGGGGGGGGAAGACTTGTTTGATATTACAGGGAAGTCAGGGCAGGATGAATATGTTGGTCACTTGGATGGTGTTCACATATCTGGGAGGATCTGTTCACTTTGGTATTTTTTCTGTTTCTCAAAATTTTTTTTTCTTCTAAAAAAATTTATGTATGAGTGTTTGCCTGCATGTATGTATATGCACCATGTGCATGCAGTGCCCTCAGTGGCCAGAAGAGGGCATTAGATCTCCTGGAACTGGAGATAGGTAGGTGTAAAGTTGTCATGTGGGTGCTGGAACCAAACCTCCGAAAAAGCAGCAACTGTTTTTAACTGCTGAACCATCTCTCTGGTTCCCTATTCCTTACATTTGATAATTTTATCTGATTTTCACCTTTGCTGTTCTTTATTGTCTCTGCTCAAATTGCCTTAAAAATCTAAGTTTACTAAAGGTTTTATTATATTTGTTGTATTTTTTAGCTTCGGAATATTTTTGCTCTCTAAAAAAACAGTTTGAAAGGTTTTTTTTTTTTTTTTGTCTATAGTTCTGTTTGACTATACTGTATGCATTTATTTCACTTCTGCATCCTTTTTAACTCATCTGATTATTTATGCAGCTGCTTCAAAGACTTTGTCCGTCAAGTCAGCCATCTGGCCTCTCTCTGGTGTGTGTCTTTCCACTCTCTCTCCTCCTCCTGATCCCTGAACCTTTCTGATGGGAATTTTATTGACACCCCTCCCCCTTTCAATGGCTCATACTGTTCTGTTTCTTTTATACTCTGAGATTTTTAGTTTTTATTTATTTATTTATTGAGAGTAGGTCTTCTACATAGTCCTGGTTGTCCTAGAGCTCTCAGAGATCCACCTGCCTCTGCCTCCTGAGCTGGGATAAAGTTGTGCATGGCCCCAATGTTATGCATCTGTCTCATGGCTCTTCTCTCCCCTCCTCTGTTCTTTTTTCCTGATCTCCTTTCTTCTTTCCCTCCAAACGGTCCTCCCTTGTGCTTTAGTGTCCAGTGTTTTATATTAGCCTCTCCTTCTTCCTCCCTCCCCTCCCCCTCTCTGATATATAGGAAACTGGACATTTGGACCCCACAATTTTGAAACTCCAGAAATCAAGGCTGGAGTTGAGTTCTTGCTGACCCTGCAGATGACTCAGGTTTGGTTCTCAGCACCCAATGGCAGCTCACAACCATCTTTTCTTTTTTTTTTTTTTAATCATTCCCTTAACTATAGGACATTGGTCACCCAATGGCAAGATAACTAACTCAGACCTGGAAGGTCCCAATAAGGCTTGGTCCCCACAGGGGTGCTGGTGAAGGGCGGTGGAACCTTTGAGAAGTGTGGTGTAGGAAGGTATGCCCCTGGCCTTTCTCTTCCTTTCTTCTCAGCTCCTAGCTCTGAGGTGAGCTGTTTGACTTCATTTCTGCCCTGGTCTAAAAGCTATAGGGCCCACTGATCATGAGCCTGCACTTCTAAAACCAAAATTTAAAAATAAACCGTCTTTTTTTTTTCTTCTCATCCCTCCCAGGGTCTAACTATGTTGCTAAGGCTAGCCCCCAAGTCCCGGGCTCAAGCAGTCCTTCTGCCTCAGCTTTTGAAGTAGGCAGTTGTGGCCTGAAGCACTAACTGAGAGTTGACATCTTATCCACAAGCAGAGGCTGAGAGAAACCTCAGAGTCCAACCACAGTGACATATCCTCCAGCAAGACTCCTAACCCTGGCAAAGGCTTCACTAACTGGGGACCAGGCATTCAAATTTATGAGCCTGTGGGGGCTGTTGTTCTTCAAACCACCCCAGTCAAGGGATTAGGGAATCCCAAGAGGTAGTCTCTTAAGAACTGAGTTAAACTTTGAAATTCAGACATTTCACCTAACAGTTAGAACCTGTTTCTGCTTAGTTAAAAACAAACCAGGCAAACAGCCTGGACCTTTCTTACTTTGGGCCTTAGGCAGGCTGGAATCCTGCCAGCAGAAGCATGCAGAGGAGGCTGTTCACGTCCTAGCAGAAAGAAACAAACGGGCCTTGAGAAAATATACAGTTAGCTGTGCTTCCTGGCCCAAAGCTAAAAAGGGAAGCCTGTAGTCACAGGTGTGCTTAGTTATCTCCCATCTCACACACTTATTTTGAGTTTGGGGCCATGTAGAGCAGCTTTTGACTACAGCAAAGTTAAACCAACACGCACAGAATGCGGCTATTCTTTTCTTAGTTTGTCTGAGACAGCGGAGTGTGGTTTTCATGTCCAGGGCTCACTCACACCATCCTGCCAGAACACACTTTTTTTTTTAAAATATTTATTTATTTGTTATGTATACAGCGTACAGAAGAGGGCACCAGATGTCATTATAGTTGGTTGTGAGCCACCATGTGGATGCTGGGAACTGAACTCAGCACCTCTGGAAGAAGAGTAGGTCCTCTTAATCTCTGAGCAATCTCTCCAGCCCCCAGGACGCACTTTTTATGCCTACCCCAACAGAAGCCTAAAAGTACAAACCCTGTGGCTGGTTTTTGTTTTCCTCGGTTCACCATTTTGTCTTGTAAGACATCATCCTTTTCCTGTCCTCACATTCAGTAACTCCTTTCTTTTTTCTTAAAAAGATCTATTTATTATATATACAGTGCTCTGTCTGCATATATTCTTGCACGCCAGAAGAGGGCACCAGATGTCATCATAGATGGTTGTGAGCCACCATGTGGTTGCTGGGAATTGAACCCGGGTCCTCTGGAAGAACAGTCAGTGCTCTTAACCTCTGAGCCAGCTCTCCAGCCCCTCAGTAACTGTTTTCTTAATGTCACTTCTAGCCTTTATTTGCTTCTTTGTCTGAGAAGTGACTCTAGAAAAGGTGTCCTTTACCTAAGGCCAAGTCACCCAGGAACCAAGGCAATTTCCAGTTCACTGGTAACAGAGAGGCAAATCCCTGACTGTGTATGGAAGAGCCAGCCCTGGCTAGCTTGTTGGTTTTTGCGTGTGAACAGAATCTCAACACTGGCAATATCACACTAGAGTTTATCAGCAGGGAAGCAGAGATGCAGGAGAAGCGAAAGAGAAAAGAGAAAGAATCTTGTGTGAGCACTTTCTTTAAGAGGGCAGGTGGGCCCATGTTTGCATAGCCACACCCAGGGGTGTGGTGGCAGCTCTACGCCTTCCCAGGTGAATGCCAGCCTTGGGAATGCTTACATAGCTAAGCGCTTCAGAAAACTCTAGGAATAATTAGCTGGCTTTGGGAGGAGCCGTTAGTGTAGTAGCATGATTTGGGGTTGTAAGAAAAGAAGACTCTGAGCCAAATATCGGAGGAAGACTGAAATGTCAGAGAGAGGAAGCACCACAGTCAATTCTCACCCAGCTGTCTTGCAATTTCCTCAGCCTCGCTCCTGGTCACTGCTGCCAGTCACTTCTGTTTCTGCCTGGTTTCTAGAGCCCTTATATGCTCTATCCCATCCAGGTTAGGATTAAAGGCGTGTAGCCTTGAACTCACAGAAACAGAAGAAGTTGTGTCTCTGGAGTTATGGGATCAAGGGTGTTGGCCCCACTCCCGGCTCTCCCTGTGCTAGGATTAAAGGTGTGTGTGATTGACTCAGCTGTCTATCCTTGTGTTCTAGGATCAAGGATTTCCTGAGCTGTCTGCCTAGGATTTGTGGTCTCTCAGATATTCCAGGGTTTATTAAATACCTAACATATATCCACAAATTAGAGAACTGAGCAACACCAGGCATCAAGACGAAGTAATACAGTTCATCTAGGGGCTGCCAAAATGCCCCAGTGGGTAAAGGAACACAGGCCTGACAGCCTGATTTCCAACCTCAGAGCTCACAGAAAGGTAGAAGGAGGAACCAACTCCCCAACCCTGAGGATTTTTTTAAAATAATAGATTAAAAAATATTTTAGATCTCTTTTATATGAATGAGTGTTTTGCCTGTATGCAAGTACATATACCACATGCATGTCTGATGCCCATTGTGGCTAGAAGAAGGTACTGGATCACCTGCAGTTGGAATTATGGAAGTTATGAACCACTATGTGGGTGCTGGGAATTGAACCCCAGGTCCTGTGTCCCCTGTAAGAGCAACAAGTACTGTTAAGCACAGAATTATCTCTCCAGCCCTAAAATAATAGCTTTAACATTTGGGATGTGACCACTCCATGTATACAATAAAGAAAATGCTGAGCAAACCGAAAATTGGCAGTTTTTGTTAGAGCCATCAAAGACTGGAGGTCTTAGGGTAAACCACGATCCTGAATCTTCGGACAGACAGGCAAACACAGAGAACCACAGCTCACCCACAGCTAGAACCAGACGCAGGCTGGAGAGCTTTAACCATAATCAAGAAGTTGCTAGACTCATCGTGGACAGTCTTTCAGTTCTTGCCTTAAGACAGGGTCTTAAGATGGCCTTGGTGGGGCTGGAGAGATAGCTCAGCGGTTAAGAGCACCGTCTGCTCTTACAGAGGACCAGGGTTCGATTCCCAGCACCCACATGGCAGCTAACAACTGTCTGTAGTTCCAGTTCCAGGCAAACACCAAGGCAAATAAATAAAATAAAGTTTAAAAAAAAAATTCTTAAAAAAAAAAAAAAAAAAAAAAGATGGCCTTGGAGCCCACGGCCTTCCTGCCCTGCCCTCTTAAGGGCGGTACAGGCAGACACCACTACAGCTGAACATCTCTCCAGCCCCACATAGCTCTTAGGTGGGTGTTGGGCCCTTCTGAAGCCTCGGGGTTGAGGCCCAGTGTAAATTCCTAAGCCTTCCTAGAGTTTGGCAACCTGTCTTTGGTCATAAACTCCATGTGTGATTGACTCAGCATAGCCTGATCTAAGACAGCTTCTGCTAATATGGTAAAATACTATTGGCCCTTTATCCCCACCCCACCTACCCCATCCCAAGACTCCCACCCCCTTCTCACAACCCTATATAAGCCCCAGACTGATGCAATCAAGTGAGTTCTTGCTTCAACAAGGCTTTCGACACAGGGTGTGATTCCCTCCCTCCCTAACCCCCGGGTGGCTAGGGGGTGCTGGGTCGTCAACTCCACCATCTTGCTCTAACACCAGGGAGAGGCTGGCTGGTCTGGATCTCCCTCCACCCTATCTGCCAGAGAGAAAAGAGTCTGGCAGGTGGGCCTAGGAAATGGGGCTTTCTCGGCCATTGGCTGCAGCTGGTATTGCAACTGCAGACAAGTGTAAGCATAGCATTCCTGGCTGCAGGGTTTCAGCTCCGGGCAGGACTGTGTGATACCCTTTGCCCTCAGGCTTGGCAGTTCTCCAGAACTCTGCAGTGATCACAGCCTGCAGTTTCTTGCCTCTGGCTCCTGCCAGCCATCATATGTCAGCTTCCGCTCTCTGCCATCTCCCCTCCCAGTGTTCCCCTCGTTCCTGACCTGGCCATGCTCTTGGGCTCTTCAGTAGCTGCTAAGGAGAAAGATGCTCGCCCACTTAAGCACCACCGGTCACTCGGCTGCAGCTGCCACTCTGCCGGCTCTGTTTCTTTCTTCTTTTGAAAATCATTTTATTTCTTAACCACGTGTGTCTGTATGTGTATATACACGCATGATGAGTACGGGTGCCTGCAGGGACCAGAGGCATCAGATCCCCTTGGAACTGGAGCTACAGGAGGTTGTAAGCTGCCTGATGTAGGTGCTGGGAGTCAAAGCCAGGTCCTGTGCAAAAACAGTACACACGCTTAATCCCTGAGCTATATCACTCCAGCCACCCACTACTGCCCCCCCACCCGTGTCATTGTTCTTGTTCCAAGCTCAGCCAGTACTGCTAACGGGTAGGAAAGAAAAGACTGCTCATAGGTCTTTTGTTGAGCCTGATGCTGCAAAGCAACAGGGGTGAGGGGTGGGTGGGTGGGGGCTGGGAGTGTTATCCCAGGAGAATATCTCTAAGCCTATGAAGATAGTCAGAGAAGGGGAGCAGGGACCAGTCATAGCACAGGCCATATGTAGATGAAGGTTTGTCTTTGAATCAAACACTTTTTTGCAAGTTAATCAGCCTGGCTTCTTTAGCATCAGTCACAGCACTGTGGTCGTGTCCGTGTCTCCCTCCCCCCCCCCAGGCCACTAAGGGGAATCTCCCCTTCTGACCTCAGGTGGACATTGTTGCAGGGTCATCTAGAGTTCATTAGGGCTTGTCAGAGTACAGTTGTCTGGTGTAACTGTCTGAAACATTCCTGTTGGAGGCCATTCCTTCAGGAACTAGAGCTGCTGCCATTGGATAGTTTTTTCAAGGTAACCATGGGACATTCAGAATGCTGGGAGAAGGCAGTCTCACTGACTGACTGACTGATGATCCTGTTAAAAATAGTAGTAGTACTATTACTATTATTTAAAAAGTATTTTGTGAATAGGTGTTTTGCCTGTGTTCATGCAGTCTTCTCAGGGACCAGAAGAGGGCGCTGGATCTGTAGGGCCAGAGTCACAGACTGTTGTGAACCACAAGTGGGTCCTGGGAATTGAACCTGGTCCTCTGGAGTAGCAGCCAGTGCTCTTATCTGCTGAGCTGTCTCTCCAGTCCCCGACAGTCTTTTTGCTCAGGGCAGCCAGGGCAGCCACAGAGAGAGAGTCCAAGCTGCCAACTAAGGAGTCACATGTCCGACCTCCCCAGTTTTGCTCATTTACAGGAACATAAATACCGGGAGAGTCTTCAGTAATGACATCATTAATACAGATAGTGGTTTTAACAGATTTGAAGAGTGTTTAACACCTGCCCAGAGTGCCAGGGAAAGGAAAGTCTCGTTCTTTTGTCTCTGTGGTTGCTATGGTGAAGCAAAAACTGAGAAAAGTTCCTGAATGTCTTCAACATGGGAGCCCTTCCAAAAATAGCAGTTTAAAAATAGGCAAGAACCTTCTGTTCTTTTATTATTATTATTATTATTATTATTATTATTATTATTATTATTATGTGAATTGGTGTTTTGCCTGCATGTATAACTGTGTAAGGGTGTCAGATCTTGGAATTACAGACAGTTGTTAGTTGCCAAGTGGATGCTGGGAATTGAACTCAGGTCCTCTGGAAGAACAGTCTGTGCTCTTAACTGCTGAGCCATCTCTCCAGCCCCGAACCTTCTGTTCTTATAACATTTTCACAGGGAGTGAAACCATTTTACCAGGGAGATATTTCAGACCCCAGCCACCTTCCTATCTCACCTTAGGGTAAGGAATAGAGGAAGAGTCCAAGAAGTACGTGGGTCCACAGCCTCAGGCACACTTACTAACACCGAATCACAAAGCGATGCCTATACCTGCATCAGCAGTGTTCTGGGAATGCCTGGTTATGCTCAGTGATGAAGCTGTCTGTGCCTGGGCTTTTATGTGTGGCTAGTTTTTCAATTTCTGATTCTAATTCTCCAGCTTCTTCCTAGGTAGCTGCAGCATATTCCTAACACTCAGAAGGTTATCAGCAGCGGCCTGGCTGTTTCTAATCAAAGAACCCATTTCACTGTTAGGGTATTTCTCCAGAAGTCACTCAATTTCTCCAGAACCTGCGAGTGGTGAGGATGTGGAGAAAGTCAAAAGTTCAGGGGGTCCTGGGGAAATCGGGGTGGAGGTGCTGCTGATGGCGAGTGGCCAAGAGGGGAGATAAGGTTCTATTTTGGAGTTGTGGGGCTTTGCACATCAGCCGCACATTCCGGGAGATGATCTTCAGCAGGGTAGATAGGGCTAAGGTTAGGAGATGGAATGTCAGAAGTTATTTCAGATGCCTGCCTACCTAGGGTTGCTGAGACAATGTCCTGGAGAAAAGGAGCCATATATAGAGAGTATGGAAGAGAGACCAGCAAGAGAGGTCTGTGTGTGTGTGTGTGTGTGTGTGTGTGTGTGTGTGTGTGTGTGTGTAGATGCAGGCAGTAAAGAGGCACCCCTGTGCAAAGCAAAGATCCACCTTGCAGGAGCAGGCCCTGTGCCCACAGTCTTTGAGGGGAGACACACTTGGTTACCTAGAGAGCAAAGTATGGCCATAAACTGTTCCCAGTAGCAATCTCAGTGGACCTAGTCTTCAAAGGCTCTTCAGCCTCTGTGTCTGGGTGGAGGTTATTTTTTCTAGTGGTGACTAAGGCGAGTGCAGAGCCTGTTCTGTGTTGGGATTGCTCTCCAAAGTCATCATGAACCAGGTGAGCCCTGAGAAAGAAACTGTCTACACCTGAGGCAAGATGTGGCCTTCTGGAAATGGTCACCAATGGACAGTGTCCTGAAGCCTATAGACGCAGACAGAGAAGGGGTTTCTTCTGACAGAGATTCTCTGCTTGGCCAAACTGCATTCAGGTCCCAGAGCCTTCCCGGCCCTGGTGCTTACTTCCATGTGTCCAGTTTTAGGAAAGAACCTGCTCACAGCTTCTTTGTCTCATGCCTGACCAGGTCCCCACACACACACACCATGTGCTATCTGGCCACTCTGGCTTGCCTTCAACAAAAACTCTGGACAGTTAATTTAGTCAGGATTTCCTACTCTGGTGTCTTCTCAGTTATTTTCCATCCACTGATGCCTCCTTTGGCTCCTTGATCACATTATATGTGGGGTCAAGCCCCACATTTGTATCCACTACAAAATCCATTGTTGTGATTCTGACACCTATTATGGTGGCCCAGGATAAAGTCTGTCTTACTGTGCTTTAATAGTTATCATTGGGCCCAGAGGTTAAGATCACTGGCTGCTCTTCCAGAGAATACAGGTTCAATTCCCAGCAACCACATGGCAGCTTACAACTGTCAATAACTCCAGTTCTGGGGGATCTGACATGTTCACAGAGACACACATGCAGGAACATCAGTACACATAAAATAAAAAAAAATCAATAAATACTTATCAGCCTGACTGCATTTTTCTTTAGGAGAAGAGGGATTAGGCAGAGAAGGTCGGTAGAGGTCTCTTGTCACGTGGCTGCCGTGGAGTTACTAAAGGCCTTCTGATCTAGATGACCTGGCCAGAGCCTCCCCATTATCTGAGGCATGGCCTGCCCTCTCTGATCTCAGTGCTGCATGCCTTCCATTCAGGGATGGCTTCAGGTGACTGTCTGGAGAACCCTAGTGTCCTATGGAGTTAGGGACAGCCATTGGGGTAGGAAGAGAGTGACAATCTGATCTTTACAGCATATGGTCAAAATGAGCTAGAGTCTCAAGTTTGTGTGGATCTTTCTTAAATGTCGGCTAATGTTCCTGTTGGTCTCTCCTGGGGCATTTGCCAAGCTGATGGACCACTTTTCTGCAGGACAGACCTGGTCAGATTTGATGGCTCAAAAAAAGATCCTATAGGCTGACCATGAAGTTCCTGGTCTCTGGCTTCCTGAGCTTGTACATGGCCATTTGGCTGGAGGTAGGGGTCCATGGGAAACTTCTTTCCACATGTACAGCCCTAGATGGATGGCTAAGGGCCAGCCCCCTGTCTGTATATAACCTCTTATTCTGTTTTCCTGTTTGTCAGGGTCTCACTAGGTAGCCTTAGCTGACTTCAAACTTGGAGCATAGACCAGATGCCTCAAACTCACAAAGACCCACCTGCTGCTGCCTCCTGAATGCTAGAATTAAAGGTGTGCACCCCATGCCAGGATTTCTATGTTTTCCTTCTAAGCACAGTGCCCTTTGGATTTCCAGACAACTTAGGGCAGAACTTCCAGCTTGGGGTCAGCATGTCACGGGCTGTGTCCCGTCCCAGCCGTGGAGCAGCAGCTCCAAATGTCACTCTTGGTTGGAGCAGCATCTAGCCCCTCAGCCCTGCTGTGATTTCATCACTCTGGGTCGTCTTCTAAGATGCTGTTAAGGAGATGGGGCTACTCACTCAGGCCCATGCCTTCCACTTGTTTGATTGACTGCTGCATGACGTCAGACAGTGGATGTATTAGTTAGTATTATTAGTATTAGATGTATTAGCCTCGGCCGCCAAGGCAGTAAGTCAGCACCTGCTGCCAGGTGCCTTTCACTTCAGCTATCCGCATGCTGCACCCCTTTAAAGCACCACTATCTTCTCCTCTAGTTCCTTTTGCTTTCCTGTCTGACTCTCAAGCCCCCACTCTTCATCAGCCTTTTGGGCTTTCACTCTGCCCCTCCCTCCCCCAATAAACCTCTTGCACTAACTCTGTTATATACCTTGCCAGCGCCCGACAGAAAATACCCATTTCAACTTAAAAAACAAGCAAACAAACAAACATTTCAGTATGTGCCCAGAGTCAGATCATCACTCCAGACCACAGGAGAGGGTTGGATGGGCACCGTCAGGAGGCTGTGAAATTCCAGTGTCTTCCTTTGCAGCCTTTGGGTATGGGAGAGTCACAGAAATTTCCAAATGCAGGGAGTGGCTTCACCGCAGGCCTGTTCTACTGGTTTTATTCTTTGGAGATGAACCTCCAGAGCTGGTGGCTCTCTTCTCGGCTCTGTGATTCCTCTGCACAAATATCAATGCAGTGTGAACTGACATGGGGGGGGGCGCACCTGAGTTACAGCTCCTACAATCTGATTTGAACCACGATTGTGGAGAGCTGAAGCCCAATTATCTCAGGCTATCCTTAGTGACTTGACAGCCATTTGCTGCCCATCTCTGTGAGTGACCTGACATCCATGTGGGCTATTTAGGTCGATCACTTTTGGGATGTGTTAACTGGAATGCCAGCCTCTGCCATCCAAGGCTAAGAAAGTCTCGGATATCTGAGGTGAAAGGAGTTCCTATGTCTGTCTGTTAGTAGAAAACCATTCCCCGGTTTATACATATAGATTCCCTCTATATTGCCACACCTTCAGCTATCAGTTTAGAAGGTTCCAGAAGTTTAACTGAACATGTGGGTCTACTTTTTCTGTCTTCGCAGCATCCCTGGACCCTCTGATCTCCTGTGCAGTGAAATCGGAGCACAGTGAGTTAGTGCCGGGTGGGTCCCAGCCTGGGGAGGTTGGTCTGGGTTACAGGGCATGCAATAGCCTGTGAGACAGCAGACATCCATCAGGCCTTGACAGTGGGAGGCTTTGAGCAGCCCAGGCCTGCCGGAGAAGCATGTGGGGTCACATAGTTTTCATACTAGGGCAGCAATCTAAGGGTCTGGCTCTCACTGGTGGTGTTAATTCTGCTAAAGAAAGATTGTGTGCAGAGACTGGATGAGAGTGAAAGGGGGTTAGATCCAGGGCTCAAGGGGGCTCAGCAAAAGATCAAAGGGCACGAAAACATCAGGCCCCAGCCTCCACTGACTGGGCCTTTGGGTTGTACACTCCAGTCAGCCTGGGTTGTCACTATTCCTTTTGGGTCCCTTTGCCGCCATGCCTTTCCCTGGCTTGTAAAGGCCCTGGAAGGGTGGATCACTGGGCCATGTTGATAAGATAATGCAAACAAAAATTTCCTGTCAATCCAGAAAACTTTTCCACAAAAGTAGACAGAATGATCATGAAACATTCTACAATACTTGTCTCTGTCAGCACAGAAGAGATCAAAGGCAGACATCTCTCCTCTGTGTGCAGCGAGAGATAACCTATTCCATCAGTTATATGGAGAGATATGGGAACCATATGTCACTCACAGTGAATCCTGAGTACCCCTTGGGGTTGGGCCATCCGGGTTTGCTAATTGCCTTTATCTAAAGGAAAAAATAAACTCCTATCTTTAAGACTGGGAGTACATTTACAAGCCCAGCCAGGCGCCTGCTGAAGTTAGGCCTCTGCCGTCCAGGGGAAACTGGAGAGATAAGGGTGCTGTCTCCCATGGTGATGACTGAAGTGTCAAGTGGGGTTCCCAGGTCATTAGGAAACAGCCCTGGGCTCTAACTGGGGGAAACAGGCTTATTTAACTTTCAGACAGATTTATATAGCCAGAGGCCAAGAAAGATCTAAGCAAATGCTCCATTAGAAGATGGGGAACGCCTACCTTTCTGTTCTGAGGGATTAACTTGTTTTGATTTTGCTTATTTTTAAAACTTTAATATGTATTATTTGTGTGTGTGTGTGTGTGTGTGTGTGTGTGTGTATTTTACTTGAGTATATATCTGTATACCTCGTGTGTGTGGTGCCTGCAGAACCCAGAAGAGGGCGTCAGATCTCCAGGAACTGGAATTATAGGCAGCACCATGTAGGTGCTGGAGAACAAACCAGGATTCTCTGAGAGCAGCCAGTATTCCTCACCATCAAGCCAACTGCGAAGCCTCTATTTGTCTATTTTTTGGTGAGTTTGTTTGATTGTTTTTCTTTTCCTTTAGACAGTGTTTCACCATGTAGCACTGGCTGGCTTGGAACTTGCTTTGCTCTATAGAACAGGCTGTTTCTTTTTCTTTTTCTTTTCTTTTTTTTTTTTAAAGATTTATTTATTTATTATGCATACAGTTTTACAGAAGAGGGCACCAGACCTCAGCATAGATGGTTGTGAGCCACCATGTGGTTTTGCTGGGAATTGAACTCAGGTCCTCTGGAAGAACAGGCTGTTTCTAAACTCAGTGAGATCCACCTTCTGCGCTGTGATTAAAGGCATGCACCACCACACCTGGCTGTTTGTTTATTCAGTTTGTTTTGTTTTGGTGTGGTTTTTGGCTTCTACACAGGGTTTCTCTGTGTGTCTCTGGCTGTCTAGAAACTCACTCTATAAACCAGGCTGGTGTCGAAGATCCACCTACCTCTGCCTTCCATTGCTAGGATTTAAGGCACACGACACCACGTCCACTCTGTTTGTTTAATTTTAGCTGACACAATAATTGTTTGACATAATAATAAATATTTGTAGTACCCTCTAAGGTTTCTTTCTAGACACATGTACATAACTAAAACTGAGTAAAAACATCTGTCCTCCAAACATCCATCTCTTTTTCTTTTGTAAATGCATCCAGTGTCTGCCCTTTCAGAGGGTCCATTGTTATCTGTAGCCACTTTCCTGGTCATGGCACATCCGAATTATTTCTCCTGTTAAGTGACCATAACATCCATTCTTCCTTCTACCCTCTCCCTACAACTATTTCATGTTTAACTTATATGAGATCAACATTTAATTTTTTCTTATTATAACAAGAATCATCTTCTAGATGTCTTTATTTCTACACTTCAAAAATGGTATTAGGGCATTGTGCTATCTGGGCCCTGCCCTAAGAGCCCAGATGAGACCTACTGTTAGGGAACAACAATGTAGGGCAAAGAGGCTCCCACAGGCCTTTGCACCCAGCATCTGCTGGGATGTTGGGCATAGGTGGGGGATGGGTGGATCCTCTAATAGAGGAGGAGCAGAAGGTGACTGAGTCCCTCCACTAAGGGCAGGAAGCTTTGGGTGGTTCCTATGTGGGGTTCTGGGCTAAGATGGGTTGGGAAATTCCAGAGACCCAGAGCTCTAGGGCATCTGGAATGTTCACCTTGGGTTAGAATATGGTATCTTCAGAGCAAGGAGGCTTCAGGGACATTTAGAAAGCAGGATCCGAAGAGGAGGATTTGTATGTCACCTTCTGATAAGGTCCCCCCCCCAAAGGAGCCTCAGGAAAAACTAGTGTTCAGGGTAGTAAGTGGTGGGAGAGTACACAGGCCCGTCCTCATACACACAGAACTTGGGTGCAGAATGTGGACTCTGAGACATTGCTTGGGTCTGCTTTCCAACAGAAGCTGTTAAGTGGCAATGGCAGGTGGAACCCAGGTGTGTGTGTACAACCTTGGGTGCCATTTCTCGGAACTGTATACCTTGTTTTTTGTTTGTTTGGAACACCAGGCTGGCCTCAAACTCACAGAAGAGATCCAACAGCCTCTGCCTCCTGGGATTAAAGGCATGTGCGCCTCCACCACTGATTTGTTTTTGTTTTGTTGAGACAGTCTTTCATTTGGCCTGTTACTCTCGGGTTAGCCTAGTTGGCTGGGTACAAGCACTCACCACCACACTCAGCTTTTTCACATAGGTCCTGGGAATTCTAAGGTCCTCTTGCTCACACAGCAACCGAATTCTCGCTAGCCCATTAAAAGACCTCTTGTCCCCACCAGGTGAAACCAGGACCTTGACTCGAATACAAACCAAAATGAACCGCTGGCAAATACTTATTTGCTCTTTCAAGAGGAAGCTAGAGAGATGTTGCAGCTTGTTTGAAGGGTAACTCAAGGAGCACCGCATGTGTGGGCAATCAGGAAGGCTGAGACAGACGGACGGAAGGCTGGCTTTCCTCACAAAGCCGAAGGGAAAATCACCTGCACTTAAGGCTGCCTCTATTTCTATATCCGTGGATGAAAGTCGTGGCCTGGCTGCTGGTCCCCCATAACCTACAGATGTGAAATCCTCAAAGACCACGAAAAGTGCAAAGACCCCATCCAGTCTATAGATTATTTTTGTAAAAGAGGGTTCCGTCATGCTCCCCCATCCTGTTCTTCCCCCCCTTCCTCCTCCTCCTCCCAGCTCCAAGCTGAGAGCCGCTGGCTTGGAGGGAGGTAACAGAGAGCAGCTGCTCAGCTCTGCTTTGCCTGATCAGTCATTAGTTTTCTGTCTCTTTTAGGTACTTGTGGGAGAATCATGTGCTTCGGCACCCTGTGCTTCTGGGGGAGAAGGGAGAGATGGGGGCACTGACAGTCTGCTCCCTTTTCTCCAGTTTATGACAGGACGCAGGAGGCCAGTGTCCAGCATCTGCGTGTGATCTGGCTCTGCCTCCAGTGTCCATGTCACACCATGTCACTGTCTTCCTGTTCTTCCAATATGATTGTGATGCCCCTCCCCCGCTCCCCTCCCCTTCCCTCTCTTCCCCTAGGGGAATTACTGGAATGGAATATAGGACATGCATCAAGCTAGGCAAGGCATCCACCCCTGAGCCAATTCCTCTAGTTCTGCCTGTGTTTTTAAATAGGTTCCTCTGCTTTCCCCACAGGGCCCACATAGCCAGCATAGCAAGAGGAGACTGGGCCTGTGTGTACAGGGGGGACTATGTGGTTGAAGGGCCATGGGGCTGAATCCACCAGCTGAGCTGTTGGGCAGAAAGTCTGCTGGCCTCAGACCTCAAAGAGCAGGGCTACCCACTTGTGGCTCATTCCCGGGCCTCACAGAGGCTATGTGCATCCCATTTCCTCTCTTGGAGTTCAGCAATGGGCCAAATAATGCTTCACACTTTACTTGGTAGTGTGGGGTGAATCAAGGTGGGAGTTCACGGGGTCTCATGTCCCCTGCCTGGTCCATCCCCATCCTGTATGTGACAGTCAAGCCAACACCTCAGTTCCATGTCAGCCACAGACTTTATTGAGGTGACCCCAGCCTGCCTCTACTCCTCTTTCTCATCCCCATGGGTGATGATGTAGCAGAGGGACTTGTAGTCGATGTTGCCGGCCAGGTCCATGGGTGTTAGGGCAAACAACTGCTCCACCTACAGGAGGTACCACACAGATAAGGCCTAGTGATGCCCTGTCCCAAGAGCCAAGCCTTGGGCCTCTTCAACCCCCAAGTGCAGGCAGATTTTTTGTCTGTTGGTTAGGAAGGGGGCGGGGCCCAATGAGGGAGAGGTCAGAGGCTCACCTGACCACAAAGACAAACCCGCCCTCTCCTGCGTCTGCCTCTCTCCTCTGGGTCAAAATAGAGATGATATTTCTTCTGGGAAGGTCCTGTTACCATTTTAGTTTACACCACTTAGGGTCTGAGTTCTGAGCCTTGCAGGATGGGCCACGAGGCCTTCCCATTGCTAGAGAGGCAATGCCAGAAACAGATGTTGACGGGGCCCAGGGCAGGGTGTGTGTGTGTGTGTGTGTGTGTGTGTGTGTGTGTGTGTGTGTCTCACCTCAGCAGGAGAGAACTTATCTGCCTGGGTCAGGAGAAGCTGCTTGAACCTGAGGAAAGAGAAGACTTGAGCTGGAAGAAAGTGTGGTAAAGGCTCAGGGAAGAGCTGGTCACCTGCCAAAGTCTAGTGAAGACCTGAGACACACTGAGGGCCGGTCCACCTCACCCCATCCTGGTGCCCCTGTGGTGTCCACCCCAGGGGATGGAAGGACATCACTCACTCATCTTTATTCACTACCCCCTGACCGCTGGGGTCAAACATCCGGAAGGCACTCAGGATGGCTTCCTCAGGGTCCGTCCCTGGGGGTGGAGGTAGGTAGGTGAACGTCACATCCCCAGCCTCTAGGCCCCACGCTGGGAGAACTTAGAGCTTAGGGATCTTTCCTGGAGGGTGTTGATGGAGGCAACAGTGAGAAGGTGGGTCTGGAGGGTTAGGCTGCCTCAAATGAATAAAGGCAGGGTAGGGTAGATGAGAGGGTACAGAAGAGGTGGGGGGTTCACCCCACAGAATGTTTCTTGGAAAATCAAAAGGATTGCCTGGCCTGGCTGGAAATCAGAATTGGGATTTAGAAGTGAATGTTTTCTGAGCCCAAGTCAGCCCAAGATGCTTTACATCCTCTGGGCCGACCCTGGCCAGGCAGGGTCCACAAGTCCCAGGAGACCCTTACATGGGGTTCAGGGGTCAGGCGAAGTCTGGTTTGCTTAATGACTAAGGAGACAGACATGATGCAGACTCACCATTGAGTTTCTCCCCAAAGAGTGTGAGGAAGACAGTGAAGTTGATGGGGCCCTTCCCTTCCTGCAGCATAGCATCCAGCTCCTCCTCTGGGACATTTACCCGTCCTGAGAGGGTAGGACATGAGGTAACCCAGGCTGTCCTGCCCTGCTTTCCAGGCAGTGAGGGAGGAGGGAGGGGGCAGCTCTAGCTGTGGGGCTGGTGGGGGGTGGGAAATATGTGACTAGACCAAGGGACATGTAAGGATATGAGATGATAAAAGGCAGGGCACTGTCCTCTCTGGAGAATGATATGGACCACTGGGAAGGGGCCCGTGACCCACTCACCGAGCTGGGAGTAGGTCTCCTTCAGGTCTGACTTGCAGATGATGCCATCTCGATTCTGGTCGATGCAGCTGAAGGCCTGTGAGGAAACCTTCAGGTGGAAGCTACTAACCCCCTTTTCCAGGGGAGGCAGGAGGTAAGGAAGAGTCTTGGGTGTTGTGAGGAGCAAGATTTTGGAGGAAGGACCCCTGACCCCCGGAGAAGAGAGATGTGGAAGGGTGTGGAGCTGGCTCCCCTAGTGAGAGGCTGTTGGAGATATGGTACTTACTTCCTTAAATTCCTGAATCTGGGCTTGTTCGAACATTGAGAAGACATTGGAAGAGCCACGTTGGGCCTGCTTGGTGGCTGCAGCCTTGCCCCGGGTCCCAGCCTTTCTGCTGGCCTGTAATGCTGATGGTGAGGACGGTCCCCTCCCCAGTTCTCCAGAGTTTCCCCTCCGGCCCACCTGTAGCCTCAGGGCAAACCCAGGAGTGCCAGGGCGAGGGGCCTTTCTCACGTCCCTGAGCCCAGCACAGGTACAGAAGTCTGTGGCTCTGCCCCCTCTGTCTCCCGTTCCCCACCCAGCACTCACCATGATCTGCAGTGGTCTGGCTCTGTGATCTTCTCACAGGCTCTTTATGTCTCAGCCTTATCACCCAGAGGACCAAATAAGGAGAGGAACGGATAACGGGGCTAAACTTGGAAGCCCCCACTGATAAAGGAAGATGAGGGCCCCAGGCAGATCCCACACACACTCCTGGTGACCTTCAAGCTCCCTTGTCACATCCTCGGATCCATCACAACGTGACCCGGCGCCACATCTTCCCTGAGCAGTTCCTTTTTACCGTTCTGGTCCCTGTGCCCCCTTGTCTACCATCTCTCTTGCAAGTCCAGGCTGGACCTGGGCTAGCGCTGTCCTTATTCTTTGGACTTAGGAAGTAGGGCATGTTTCTGAGGATGGTCCCTGGCCTGAATCCTCTAGTTTGGATGAAAACCCTGAGGTCTGGTCTGCCATCTGCTGACAACAGACAGACAGCAGTTCCGGGCCGGCTATGAGCCCCACAGGACCATTCGCTTGGTTTGGGGTAATGAGGTGACAGACCTATGGCTGCTCTTCTCACTTCCAGTCCTGTGCTGTTGTTTGAGTCCCCCCCCCCCAATAACTCTCTGACATTCTCAACCGAGAGCAGTAGCCTACTCCCGAACACACATCTGGAATCCAGAGGACGTGGCACATGGCAGGCGGCCTGTGTGATGCTGTTTTACAGGAAAGTTTTAGAGCACAGCGCCTGTCCGAGGGTTCCGGTGAACATGGCTCACAGACTCCATCTAGTGGTTCTGAATTTTGGAGCAAGGGGCTCCCCTTCCAAGGAGTGACAGTGTCAGCAGGAGGACCCTAGTGTGGCAGGCTGGGCTAGCTTGGAGGCAGCGTGATAGGCCTCTGGAGGGGTTCAGTGTTCATCCTCACCCCAACTTAGCTATGCAAGGTGGGATGAGAGAATTCGGCTACTCCTGTTAGGCCCCAAGTCCCACCCACCCTCCTTTAAGTAGTTTGTGATGGGGTTGGCCTGATTCTAAGCCTGGACCAGCACATATGGATTCCTAGGCCTCTTTTTCTATGGCTATTTTATTGCACCTCCCTTACTATCTGAAAATGAAGTTCATTCATTCAAATTAGATGTATAAAGAGAGACTTTAAAAAAAAAAGTCAGTACAATGCTCTCCAGATTTCCTGAGGAATGAAGGATAAAGGGAGATGCAGATTTATATTAGATCTGTTCAGATATGAGGGCTTTATCCTGATAATGACCTAAGCAAGTGTGTATGTCAGTTCAAAAAAGCAGAGATGGTGAGAAGCAGTTCTACAGGAGAGTCACCAGAAATGATAAGATTCCAAGGAAGACATGACTTTCCCCCAAAAAATCACCATTTTTTTTTTTTTTTTTTTTTTTTCCTGAATGAAACAGTTGCCTTTGACCTACTGGTAGTTCCATTGAGAAATAAATGTGCAATAAATTAACACAAGTCTGTGTTTACCTGCAGGTGTGTTTATGCTGCATAGAAAAGGCTTTAGGCCTTTTAGTGACTTCACCTACCAGAGTTCTCCTTCAAAACCGTGTGATGTCACATACCCCTGACCATTGTGTGCCATCACATACCCCTGACCATTGTGTGCC
>PVIH01003420.1:106794-160913 GCA_004025045.1 Sigmodon hispidus
TGTGCCATCACATACCCCTGACCGTTGTGTGCCATCACATACCCCTGACCATTGTGTGCCATCACATACCCCTGACCATTGTGTGCCATCACATACCCCTGACCATTGTGTGCCATCACATACCCCTGACCATTGTGTGCCATCACATACCCCTGACCATTGTGTGCCATCACATACCCCTGACCATTGTGTGCCGTCACATGCCCCTGACCCTCACTTAAATGTAGAGCTGAATCAGCTCCCCACTCCCAACTAGAGCACGATGAGGCCTGGCATTCCTGCCTTCCATCTTTCACATGTTACAGGGGCAGCCAGGAGCCTGGGCACAGCAAAGGGCTATTCAGTGCCTGGAGTGCCCGTTCCCATCTCTACAGCCTGCCTCTCACACTTTCCTAGGCAGAGTGTTGGCGGGTACAGCAAATTCTGAGAGAGGAAGTACCTATGTTACAAACGAGGTTTCTTGGCATGTTGTCACCGCAGAGACCAAAGAACAATGGACAGGGCATGCTTAAGAATTTTTAACTATTTAATTAAAAACTCCACTGTCCCAGGCTGGTAGAGAGAGGGTCGTATGAGGCAGGGGGAGGGGGAGAGGGGCCTGGGTGGTCCTGAGAGATACTGAAGGTGGCTTGCTTTTCCCTCCTGGGTCAGGGATGAGAGTTGAAGATGTCATCCTGCTTGAAGGAGGGGGAGCTCCTAATAGTGCCGAGTGAGGCCTCCCCTTTCTGGTCCCCTTAGGGCAGGAACTCCGAGGCTCTAGCCTCTGGCATCTCCTGGGAGGGTTCATTGCAGAACCCTAAGTCACTCAGGAGTAGAGGTATATGAAGGAAACAGTCTCTTTGGGGTGTTTGTGGCCTGGAAAGTCCCCTCCATGCAGCTGGACAGTCAGTTTCTCATAGCTCCCCAGACACTTGGGTCACAGACAAGAAAATAGCCAGGTTTGGGTGACCAGCAGCCTCCTCTCCGGGGAGCCCAGGTCTGGTCTGGCCAAGCTGCTGGAGCTACCTCCTCATCCAGGGTGTGTTCCCCAGGGAAGCCAGACCATTGCAAGGTCCAGAAGGCACTTCCTGGGAGGCCAGGCTCCCAGCTTGAGAGGCAAGAAGTGTGAAAGCCAAGTCCTGACGCCTTTCCCTGTAGTTGATTCTAACAACCTTTGGAACCTCTGATCTTTCCTCCCAGCCCCCTGCCCCAGGTTGAGAGCCCCAGGGCTGTCCCACTGACTGACTCTGCAGAAAGGCCTGCTCGGCTTGCAGGGGGCTCTCCCCATTTTCCAGGGATAGCAGCAGAATAGATCTTCTGCCCTGGTGAGCTGGGGGCATCTGTGGGGTGTAGAGTCCCCAGGGAGCCCAGGTCCCTTTCCTGGTAGCCTGGATTTCACTGGCCCAGCATACAGGCCTTCTTGCAGGCCACTGCAGAGACCAGTGCTGCTCCCCTGCCGCTGCCCTCCTCCGATTCGATGAAGGTGATTTCGCAGTTGGGTGTCAGCCTGCGCACACTGGCATGGAACCGCTCCTTGAAGCTGAACAAGAAGAAAATAGGGCTGCTATTTCTCCGCCCACTCTTTAGACTTTACCCTTGCCACCCATTCATTTACTGTAAGCTCCCCGGCTGCAGCATCCTCTGTCTCCAGGCTTAAAAGGGGAGCCTGGCAAGAGGGCTCACATACGCCTGGAGCTGAAAGCCATGTCCTTTGGGCTTCCCTTTAGTAGGACAGAGATTGGATCTGGGAGCTAAGGTATTAGCTGACCTAGGGTGAAGCTTGTACACGGAGCCGTCCACGCCCACAGTGATGCGCATCACATCCTCGCTTCGGCTTTCGCGCATGCGGTTTATGACCCCCGCAAGTCCTGCTGAGCACATGTGGGCGGCGCGCGTGGACACGCTCTCACAGGCACGGCGCACAATGTCGCAGTCGGTGACTGAGGGCCGAAGCCCCAGAGTGCTCAGGATGTTGTGGATCTGCTTGCGATCGCCTGAGTCACTGCGGGCAGGATGGAGGAGGAAAGTCACTGAGGATCCCAGAGGAATGGGAATGACCGCCGGGCCCCGCAATTTTTTGGTCAGCACTGGATTCTCTCTATAGTGAGGGTGACAATGCCACAGTCTCCAGGTTGTGGTCTCCTGGCTCCACATCTCTCTGTGCCTCTGACCTTGCTTCCCCTAGAATCCTGGTCCATTCCTCCGTGTCCCTTAGGCCACTTCTGGCCCCACCCCATTCCTCCTCCCGGACCCCGCCCTTGGTCCTGCCCCTTCCAGGCACCTTTCCACCTGTGACACAAAACGGGTCTCAAAGGCACCACGAGTGCGCAGCTGCTCTGAGGCTTCTCCGTGGAACAGAAGATTCTCGTCTACCAGCTTGAGCAACACAAGTCGTACCAGCTCGCCCATGTACTTCCCTCCAATGAGCTTTTCGTACCTGAATACAGAACAGCCACTTATGCCAGCTGGCCCTGGGAAATCCCCACAGGTCCCATTCCCGTTAGGAGGTGACCACATGGGACACTGTGATTCCTTTCTCATTGCCACCCCCAAGCCATTACCCAGGTCCTTGACCTCATGCCCTGCCCCCCCACATTTGTAAACAGAAGCTTCAGAAACCCTGAGGAGCATGCACATGTTTAACCCTGCTGCTGGCCTGGTACGTGAAAGGAACACAGAGTTGAAGAGCCTCTGTGATCCTTTGATACTTCACTGATGCCAAGCCTTGTGTGAGCCTACAGCCTGGGGAGAGTCTTTCTACAACCATGTGAAGGGATGCTATTCTCATTGGCTCCAGGGTTGGTGCCGGGCAGGGTATATGGCAGCCTGGTATATTTTTGCCTAATCTGTGATCCTCCATATTTTCATCTTGAAACCCAACAGATATTCATGACCTAACATAGGCCTGTGAGGGTCTTCGATGAAACTCAGTAAGTTAACATGAGAATGGTACCATGTAGGTGGCTAGCCTGTAATAGGCACAATTCATTTCATTTATTTATTTACTTTCTTTTGAAAGTAAATACATAGGGTCTCACTATGTATCATGGCCATCCTGGAACTTGCTATGTAGCCTTGGCTGGCCTGGAACACAAAGAGATCTGTTTGCCTCTGCCTCCCAAATGCTGAGATGAAAGGGTATACCACACCACGTGACAATAGCCAGGATTCAAGACAACCACTATGCAGCTGTTTCTCAAGATGCATTCTGCCAACCTATAGCATCCCCCTAAAAACTATTATTCATTCTGCAGGACTGGCATACATATGTACTTTGGGGGATTCTGGCTTACACCAGACAAGCCTTGCAGGTCTTTCAGTGCTGTCTCTCGTGGGAGGCTGTCTATAAGAGAGGTGGGACTTCATGGTACCCATTATGACACCTCCACACCCCACAGGGGCAGATTGTGATTAAGCTGAAGAAAAGAGGCGTCTCATAGAGGGATCATCAATCTGCTTCTCCCCAGAGCTCTCTATAAATGACTCAGCTGTGGTGTGCCAGGCAAGAGCAGCCCCAGGGGCAGACTAGGAGAGTGGGGCATCCTTACAGTTGCTGACCGGGGTTCGCTGAACTTTCATCCACCATTCGGTCATACTCCAGCAGGAATTCATCAAGCTCTCCCGAGTCCCCGAAGGCGCCCCACTCAGTGTTGACACACATGCGCCCCTCATCCCCTTCCACCAGCTCCACATTCTGCATCTCCTCCATGTAGCAGGCATTGCAGCCAGTGCCTACAGGGATGGGGTACATAAGGCTATAAGAACCGGGGATGGAAGCTAGGCTGGAGCAGCTGTGTAATGCAGAGTAGGTGGCTCAGTCTGGGGACTGTCCTCTAACAAGGATGGCATCCCCACTCTTTACCTGGGCAGCCAGGGGAATGAAGGAAAACAAACTGTGCTAATGTGGCTTGGTAACTGGAAATGGATTTGAGGTGTCTTTTTTTTAATTTTAAAAACTTATTATATGAACGTTTTGTCTGCATGTATATTTGTGCATCACAGATGTGCCTGCCTGATGCCCATAGAACTCAGAGGTTCCCCTGGACCTAGGGTTACAGATGGTTGTGAGCCATCATGTAGGTACTAGGAATCGACCCCAGGTCCTCTGGAAGAGCAGCAAAAGCTCTTACCTGCTCAGCCATCTCCCTGGCCCCTCGTTGCCTAGCATTTGTAGGCACATCTTCAAGTCTCTCTCCTCAGCCTTTTGAGGGGAGTCTAACATAAGTAAGGCATCGTGTAGGTGCTTGGAACAGTTCAGGGGCCTCTGCTGGCAGAACCTGCTGCAGTGTGTCATGTGCCCTGCCTTGTGCAGAGTGAAAATGTGGAGTTCCTGCAGAGCAAGACTGTGGACTGCCCACCTCTCCAGCTGCTGAGGACAGTGAAGCCACGCTACTCAGCAGTCCTCACTATAGGGATCTGGGGCCACTGACATTCTCACTTCCAGTGTTTTGTGTGAAAAGCAGAAATCCAGATTTTGATGTGAATTCTTCCAACTTTTAAAATCTTGATAATTATCATGAATACGATTTTGAATACTGAGCAGTCACCACCTATGTTTGTGGGTAGATATGAGTGATGGGCCACCATAATGTACCCGTCACTTTTAGATTGCACCATAGGAGGTGGTGTGCCCAGCCGAGGTGCTTCAGCTTGGCCTGGGTTAAGTGAGGTACCATGGGAGCCCCAGGAGGAATTATGGAGAACACAGCTGGAGGGAACAGAGGGAGGCACAGCCTGCAACATCTGGAGAGAGAACTTTTCACTAGAGGGCAAGATAGAAAATAAAAATAATAAACAGCAGGCAGATGCAGTAGGGTCAGGCTAGAGAGGGTTCTCAACCTGGGGGTCATGACAGGGGCTGCCTAAGACTATTGGGGATATCAGATATTTACATTACGATTCACAACAGTAGCAAAACTATACTTACAAAGTAGCAA
Organism: Sigmodon hispidus; assembly: GCA_004025045.1. NCBI lineage: Eukaryota > Metazoa > Chordata > Mammalia > Rodentia > Cricetidae > Sigmodon > Sigmodon hispidus. Next base: position 111,711 of record PVIH01003420.1, read on the forward strand.
TGAAAATAGTGTTATGGTTGGAAGTCACCACAACATGAACTATTTTAAAAGTTTAACTATTTTAAAAGCATTAGGAAGGCTGAGAACCACTGAACTAGAGTGTAAAAATATAGGCACACAGCTGGATATGATGGCATACACCGGTAGTTCCAGTACTTGGAAGGCAGATGCAGGAGGAACTCTGTGAGTTCAAGACCAGGTTTACATAGTGAGTTCTAGGACAGCTGGAGTTACATAGTGAGACCTTGTCTCAAAACAACAACAAGTTATATGTGTGTGTCTGTGTGTGTGTGTATGTATAAACTATATATAGGTGCATATGTATTTACCTACAATGTTTTTATATATGCATGTATATAAAATAAATATATTATTTAGTATGTATTATTTAGGGGACAGGTATAAAAACAGATGAAAATCTGCTGTAAGAAAATGCCCTTGTACACTGTAAAGATTTGTTGCTAATATTGGTTTAATAAAACACTGATTGGTCAGTAGCCAGGCAGGAAGTATAGGTGGGGTGACCACACTAAGAGAATTCTGGGAAGAGCAAAGGCAAAGATGCAGAGGAAGCAAGATGAGAATGCTGGACTAAAAGGTACTAAGCCATGTGTCTAAACATAGATAAGAATTAAGGGTTAATTTTGGTGTAAGAACTAGATAGTAATATGCTTGAGCTACTGGCCCAGTATTTACTATAATATTAAGCCTCTGAGCCAATTATTTGAGAAGCATCTTCTGGGTATTTGGGAGTTGCTGGTAGGCTAGAAACTTCCAACTACAAGAACCTATGAATACAAACACATGAATGGAGATCTGTCTCTGAAGGGCCTATAACACAGGGTTTCCTGGGTAATCAGGGTCCAGATGTCAAAACAAACAACCCCACATCCATGTGCACAGCAGACAGTGGATTTGACTGACACATCCACTGCTTCGGATGAACACAGGAACTTCTGAGACAATGTGGTGGAGAGGGAGAGGACTGGTGTTGAGCTCCCACCCCTGGTTGGGAGGGAAGAACTGTGGTCTTCCTTTTCTGGAGTCACCTTCCCCCAAAAGGGGGTTTAGGGCCTGGCAGTTCAGACATTCAGTGCTGGGTCCCCTGTCAGGGGCAGGGCCAGGATAGGGTGGGGCAGACTAACCTCATGGATGACACCACATCTGTTGATTCTCTTTCATTTGGACACATTTGTCCAGTGCGGTCAATTTACTAGATAAAGTGGTTTAATTACATCTAGAGAGGCAGGGCAGGTGTGCAGCTGGCAAGGATGCCCCTAACATTGAAGAGCTTCCCATCAACACCCAGTTCCTACATCCCCACATCCCCAAGGCCACCTGGCTCAGAGACTAGCCTCCTCTGACTAACACCCGTTGTTAGTGTTCTAGCATTGACTGCTAAACACTCATGCAGCCAGAAGAGATGCAGGAGAGTAAGCCCTTACCCACAATCATGCCGACCTCACACTGGCGGTCTTCATAGTAACAGGAAATCATGGTGGCTACTGTGTCATTCACCATTGCCACCACATCCATCTCAAAGTCCTGTCGAGAAGTACAAAGACTGTGGAAATGGAGCTGAGGATCCGGCCCTGTGACAAAGGAATAGGGGCCCAGGACAGCTCCTCAGGGCAGGCAATGACGGTATCCTTACCCCCCTTCTCTTGATGGCATCTCGGAGAAGTCCCACGATGTTGTTCCCTTCTGCTCCTGAGGCCTTGAAGCCCTTAGTCCAGTTGAGGAGGATGCCCTGTAGAGACAGAGAGGTTGCTGTGGCCTTAAACCAAACAGGCCACAGGTCCATGGCACCCCCACTCCTGACTTCACATTTGAGAGATATTGGAACAATTTTCTACACACACACACACACACACACACACAGAGAGAGAGAGAGAGAGAGGGAGAGAGAGAGAGAAACCCAGGACCTTGAGAATGTTCTCTCACTATGCTGTGATCTATCACTATCTGCACCCTCCAGCATAAGAATGTTGAGCAGCAGAGCTCGGGGTATGATTCCAGAGTAGAGAGAACAGTGCTGAAGAACATTGGGTGCCGTGGAATAATCCTGTACACTGAAAACGTGTATCGTTCTCACTCAGTTAATAGAAAACTGACGGGCCAGTAGACAGGCAGGAGGTATAGCCTGGACAGCCAGACACAGAAGACTCTGGAAAGAAGAAGGGTGGAGTCAGACGAGGTGCCAGCCAGCCTCTGATGAAGCAGGATGTGCAGAAAATGAGGTAACAAGTCAAGAGCCACGGGGCAAAGCACAGATAAGAAATACGGGATAATTTATACGCAGGCGTTAGCTAATAATAGGCCTGAGCTATGGGCCATATAAGTCTCTGAGTCCGTTACTTGGGAAGTGGCTGCTGGTTATTTGGGAGGAGGCAGTCAGGATGGGAAAATTGGGCTTCCTCTCTTTTTTTTTTTTTTTTTTTTTTTTTTTAAAACTTTATTTATTTATTTGCCTTGGTGTTTGCCTGGAACTGGAACTACAGACAGTTGTTAGCTGCCATGTGGGTGCTGGGAATCGAACCCGGGTCCTCTGGAAGAGCAGACGGTGCTCTTAACTGCTGAGCCATCTCTCCAGCCCCGGGCTTCCTCTCTTACAGTGATTCCTGCTGCACATGAAGATCTCACATGTGGTTTTCTCTGTGGAGCTTGGGGCTTAGAAAACTACTGGAGGTGCGGGTTTGGCTGCTGCTTTGGCCCCTTGGGACATGACTAGTTTTATCTCTGACACAGAGTTTGTATGGATTTGATTGTCAACCTGACTTAATGTAGAATCCTCTGGGAAGGGAGTCTCAGTGAAGGATTGTTTAGATTAAGTTGGCCTATGGACAGTTATTGAATTACATTAATTGAGATGGGAAGGCTTGCCCCCAGTGGGGAGCACTATTCCCTAGGCAGAGGCATGGAAAAAGCAAGCTGAATCCAAGCGGGCTTGCATTCTTTGCTGTGTGTTTCTGGTTGTGGATAAAGCTTCTGCCTCTGTGACTGCCCTGCTGTGACACACTATAGCCCAGAAGGGTGAACTAAATCAAACCCTTTCTCTCCAGAGTTGCTTTTGTCAGAGTACTCAATCACAATAGCTGTAAAGGAAACTAAAGCAGAGAGAGAGAGAGAGAGAGAGAGAGAGAGAGAGAGAGAGAGAGAGGTGTAAACTGGGAGATCACCAGTGGGAATATTCTCAGACCCTTTCCACTTCTGATTTAGCTAGAAGCCCTGAGGTGTCTTTGTGCCCTGTGGTGAGCTGAGGCCCCAGGCTTATGGCCAGCTGTGAGCAACTTGCTAAAGCTGTTACTTTATCTGTGGTGGGGTGACTATAGCAAAGCTCCTGAGAGGCTTTGCCACATCCCCGTACGAATCAGCAGATGTTACCTCTGCTTGCCAAAGCTCTACAGATAGGAGATGTCAGGGCGCCAACTGAAATCTCTTCTAAGCTTCGGTTCTTCTGGCATGGCCAGGGTCAGGGAGCTGCAGCTGAAGGCGGTGTGAGCAGAATTCTCCAGGCGGGCGGGTGGGCAGCCATGTTCCCATCCATCCCCTCCCCTCTCCTCCGCCTGACTCACCTTGTCTATGTCCTCATGCCTCACGGGGAAGGAGAAGGTGAAGCCTAGGGGCAGTTTCTTGTGCTTCATCTGATGCTTATCCAGGAAGTCAGAGATGCACTCGGAAATGTAGTCAAAGAGCTAGGAGTCGCACCAGAGTGGCATTGGGTCAGGGCTGGGACAGTAGCAGCTCTCCCCAGGGACTATGCTCACGTGTCCCTTGGTGGTAAGAAGACATTTGACCCCAGAGGCTGCACCTGTCTACAGTTTGCTTCTCATCAGGACTCCGGCCCTATGCCTCCCCAGAGGGAGAACCCTGCACATTGCAGTCCCCAGGGCAAAGTGGTACAACCCTGGCTGATCTCAGTTTAGCAGTACCTCTAAGCCTCCCTCGATTGTCCAGTGAGGACTGGCTGGCATCAAGCCTGCACGGCTGGCCTGTGAAGCTCTGGGTGGAAGTACATTCTTGGCCATGACTATGATTTCCAACCCCTTTGCAGTTTCCCAGGTCTCCTGACCACCTGACCCTGCTGAAGGCTGGCTCCAGCCCCTTCCAGCAGGATGGTTCACATGACTAGACACTGCTGAGGGCTTTGCAGATGGTTGAGGGAGCTGCCTCATAACATGCCCAGTCTCAGGCTGAGGGAAGGCCTCTGGTATTGGGTTTTGCCTTGTCTCTGGGCATGGCTAGGGATCTGCCTTAGCTCGTGGCTCCTTCTATTTTTAGGTCCTAGGTCTGAGTCTCCCTCATGCTTAGGGACCCCTGCTGCTTGGGCAGACAGTGTGGCTCCTGTCATGCCACTTGGCATATACCTGTTGGTGGATTAGTGGTGGCCTGTGAGAAAGGTTAGTCTTTGCAAATTGCAGAATTAGGCAAGCATGCTTCTGGCTGCTCAGGCCTAAGCTTTGTTTTTCCTCTAGGAAACTGGACAGAAGCTGGGGTTTTCACCTGCTGCCGACCTCTCTTCAGACCCTTGTTGTTCTGAGAGTACTGGAGTTGGGACTTGGGACACTTTGAGGTACCTTTGGGGTCTCTCTCTGAAGCTGGGTGGCTGGCCCACCGTCACTCCTGTTCCTGGAATCCTCCCATCAGGACCTTGGCCCTCACCCTCTTTTTCCAGACCCTCAGGCTGCTCACCATCTCTGCAGTGCCCGTCATGGCGTCCTCGGGGATGGAGTACATCTGGTGTTTTGTCTTCACGCTCCACTGCCCCGCTTCCCCCTCTCCCACCTTCACAAGCATCACCCTGAAGTTGGTTCCTCCCAGGTCTAAGGAGAGAAAGTCTCCAACTTCTGCAGACAAAGAGAGATATGTTCAGCCTCATTGCCTGCCTGACAGGTGAAATAGGTATGGGGACCCCAGACATTGTAGATGAGGAAAAGCTAGCCTAGACACGGGGGGCGGGCAATGCTAGAGCTGTGAAAGGGTCAAAGGTGAACTAGGAAACATCAGTGAGAAACCCCTGCCTTAGGTAGGGGCAACCAGAATCCAGATAGCTATATAGACTAGAGTAACAGACTAGACTCAGGCTAAGGAGGTTTCCCAAGTGACCTTAGAGACAAAGAAAGCCAGTTCTCCTAAGGATTGATGGCTCTAGGCCAGGCCTGACCATCCCAGTGCTTCAGGCAACTGGACAAAGACCTAGTGACTTGGGGATGCCATTATGTGCCTAGGGAGTCCTGTCTAGGGACAGATGATCCCTGCGGTACCTGAGCCTTCTGGGGTGGAACGCACGTAGGTGGGCAGCATCTTTACACTGGCCTCCTCATGGGTCTCTAGCCTCAGGCCACGGTCCATCTCCTTCTGCATCCGCCTCATCACCTTCTTCAGGTCCTCCTCCTGCAGCTGGAACTCTGCCAGAATTTGTTCTACCTATACAGGGAGGGAATGGGAGCAGATGGATGTCACCAGGTGCCTCCATACTTCAAAGGTCCCCTTTTGGTCTTCTCAGTCCAGATGTAGGATGCCAATATCTCAGACTATTTACCATAGTGTATTTCAAATATCCCAGGGCCAGCCCCCCAACAATTAGCCTTGGTGCAAGGAGCTTGGCAACCTTTTCTCTTAGCAGGACCTTTGCAGCACAATGCTTAAGTGCTGCCCATCATCCTAAGATTATGAATGAGGGCAAGAAAATGCTCTAAATGGGACTTTGCTGAGGTGACACTGGATCTGGCATTACTGTGAAAAGAGGCAGGGTCTTTTTTCTTTTTCCTACTGCAGGACTTTATGGAATGAATGGGCCAGTATGCATAGGGTAGCATAGATTAGAGTCCCTGGAATGACCCCAAGCAAGAGTCCAGCTAGCAAAGCATGACCATACACAGTGTGCCAGCTTTAAGCCCAGAGGAGACACTCCCAATATCAACACCAGAGACTGTGCGTGAGAAGCTCAGGACCAACACCACTATTCCTGCATGTGGATGGCCAAGGTATGTGACTCACCCTCCACATGATGGCTCAAGGATATATAGACCCCATAGGTGGGCAGCTGAGTGGCTGTTCACTTTGCACAGCAGCACGTGTTCATGCATATGTTAGTAAAAAGGGCAGCGAGAAGTCATTGCTAAGATACTTATACTTTGAACCAAAAAAGTAAAATGAGAAATTTTCTAATAAAAAGCTACAGATCCATTTTTTTAAAAAATGAGAATCAGCGCTCATTGTGCTTGTACACAAGTTCCGTGTGTTGGAGGAATGTGGACTATACAGCAGGAGCATCTTCTCCAGTTATCGGGATTTCTTTGGGAGCCTGAGCAGAACAGTAAACCCTTATGGACTAAGCTGAGCACAGCAGTTCTGTCTCCTATGCTTGGAGCTTGGATAGTGACTCAGTTCATCAATGATGGAATGGAAGCCTGATTTTATCAGGAGAGGGGAACTCAGTGCCTCTTCGTTTGTGAATGCAGCTGCGTAAGGATGTGATGGCTGGCATTGCAGCCACCTTGCAGCTGTGCAGAGGGGAGGCTGGAGGGAAAAGACCGTTAGCCTACTGCACATGACAGAGAAGAGAGGCTGATGGCAGACCTAGCCAGCTCTACAGTGCAGGTTACGGAGCAGTCAAGGAAGCCATGGGGAGTGAGACTCTTGGTTTCTTTAACTAAAAGCATTCCTAAGAGATACAGAGCATCAGTTAATGACCACCTTAAAACAAACAAACAAAACAAGCCCCCACACAGAGTTGAAACCCAGGAGAGTCAGAAAGAAACGGAATGACAAGGGTTCTAGCTAAGGCACGCACAGACACCAGCATCAGCTGAGCATCAAGTGAGTGAGTGGCCGGTCATTCTGCTGTCAGCCCTGCAGAGCAGACCTCTAGAGATACACAATCCAGGATATTGTGTACCCAAAGCAACACCCTTAGCCCTCTTTGTCTCTTTCCTAGACTTGTAGAATTTACTGAGAATTAGCAGCTGTAGGCTGCTTGCCTTCTCTGCTGAGGTACAGCTGTTCAAAGGCACCCAGTGACTGGGCTCGGTGTGGTGACACATACTTCTAATCCCAATACTCAGGAGACAGAGACAGGAAACCCCATCACAAAAACCAAACCAAAAACAATCAAAGGGACCCAAGTCAATTATAAGATATCTGTGATTTTGGAACACAGGCAGGGCTGACCTTAACAAAAATTCAACCCTCAGGCCCTGCTGGGTCCCACCCCTGCCTCTCTGTCCATGTAGCTCCTCTTGGTGACTGGAGGCTGGATTCTGGGTTGGAATTAGGGTTGCCTTCAGTTCAAGATTCTTCATGAAAGGAGCTAGCACCTCAGACTTGGATCTCTGAAGCGGACGAGGGTTAAGGAGCTGGCCCAGGGTGATTGGGTAGTGTGTGGCTGGTCTATCTGGCTGACGAGGGCTCCAAGTGACTCATGCTTTCTCTGTGGAGCTGAGACTTGCCTAGAGCTTAGAGGGTCCCAGTGAGAATGTGATAAACAATAGCTGCTGTTTCTTTCTCACAGAGATGGGGGATTGGGCGGGGCCGATCTGTGTCATCACCTTCCTGTAGGTGCTGGGAAACCAAGTGTAGTGGATGATGTCTAGACTCTGCAGCTCCTAAGCCAGAGTATGTGCCCTGAGGGTCTGGATGCTAACGAGGCCAAACTGATACTACCTGTCCAGAGGACCAATACTGTTTCTATCAAAACTTAATTTTGATTAGAAGTTTCAGGACACAGAGTATGTAAACATTCCACAAGAAGTTCACAAGAACTTCCTCTATAAAAGAAGAATCCTCCCCCAACACACCTTAATATCCTGTATTCACCAGCAAGGTCATGATGAGTATAAAACCCACGACACCTACCACAACCCTGCCACCTTCTGCACCCTTTCCAGATAAGGAGGTGGAACCTTCTGGCACTGAGGAAGTGAGATGGACCTTCTGCAGAGCCCACTCCCATTCTCATAAACAGAATTGCATCTGGCCTGTGGATCTGCCAACATTTAAAAATCTATTTAAAATTGAGATCCTTTTTACAGGAAGTCTAGATTTTCTACAAACTGGTTCTGTGTTCTCACTGAGGCTGTAGGGAAATGGGGAGCCTGCCCCCTAGTGGCAGAACTTGTCTAAGTCACCTGGCCACAGAGTCTTCATTCTGAGCCTTGGCCTAACCTGGTGGCGCTGCCATACTTCTCATACTCATCCAGACCACTGGGGCTTGAAGGACACCCTCACATGCCCCTATATGTCTTCCCCAATCCTGGTGATGCAGCTTGGAAGGTGTATTGCACAAATCCTAATTGGTATGAATAATAAAAACCCGGAGCCAGGTATTGAGGCAAATATTAAAAGATCAGAGAGACAGAGGAATAAGCCACGGTCACGTCCTACCTGGCCAACCCCTCAGCCCAAAGGGGAAGATCCGGACTCCACGAATCCTCAGATTGAATAAGGGAAGGGAAGCAGAGGTCTGAATGGAAGGGGGCCAACCTTGTCTCCTCCACCTTATATTCTCTGTGGCCTATCACTTCCTGTTTTAACTTTCCTAGTGCTGGGATTAAAGGTGTGTGCCACCACCACCTGGCTCTGTTTCTCTCCTGAACTGGACCAATCTCAAGTAGCCCAGTGTGGCCTTGAACTCACAGAGATCCAGACAATTCTCTGCCTCTGCCTCCTGAGAGCTAGGACTGAAGGTGTGTGTCACCATTCCCTGACCTCTGTGACTGGCTCTGTCCTCGGATCTTCAGGCAAGCTTTCTTTCTTTAGCACCCACACAATGTATCGCCACAGGGTGAGTGCTGGAAGGTTCTCAAGCTGCAGTGACTAACGGTTCTGCTCTTGCCTCAAGTCCGTCCTTGGAAACAAAAGCTCCTTCCTCGGAGGCCATGACAATGCCCACACTTCCAGCACCAGGTCAGTGTGCAGCCCCAGGGGAGTCTGACCAGGAGTGACTTCACAACTCTTTAGGCTGTGGATATGGGAGCGGGAAATGGGCATCATGTCATGGTGCTTAAGTCTACCTAGTAGTCCATGGGTTGTGCACAGGAGCAAAGACTACAAGCCAGGCCCACCATGGGCATCCCTGGGTCTCCCTCACATTCTTGAATCATTCCAACACACTCCTAGGACATTGAATACACACTATCCAAACAACCCACAGAACCAAAAGTGCAGAGCTGAGTGGTAAGCAGATGCCTAGTCTCGGAGCCTACACTCACCCATTGAGCTTTTTCCTACATGATTTGGGACCTGACTTTGGCTGCTGTCCAGTGAGGCAGTCTAGTGTATCTCTAGGAGAGTCTCATGTTGCAGAGAGACCCCGTTAGCTCCCTAGCTTGTCTGAGAAGTCACAGAACACATAACCAAGGGTCAAGGTCACAAGAAAACAGAGGGCTTTTCCTGTGGGAGGGCTCTCCTCCCCCTAATCCCCTGAAAAGCACTGGAAGGTCTCCTTAGCTATAACAGCTATGGGCAGTGTGCTTTGTGGTGAGATGTTATGGAGGAGCTGAGAGCATGTTCGTTGTCTGTCTGTCCAGGAGCATCTGTCCTAAATACAGCAGCCATATGAAGCCAGTGCTCACAGAGAGTCATGGGAAAGAATTTCATGACGCTGGAGCTGGGTGGGATGGTGGGGAAAGGAGGCAGGTTCAGGGTGGGTGGAGAGCGTGCAGCTGATGTTCCCTAGAAAGTGGAAACGTGCAAAGAGGCTCCAACAACTGTGAGAACCCTCGAGGCTCCTGGCTCCAGAGTGGGGACATTGGGCTGTCTCCACAATCCGGGTACAGTGACGGTGAGCACAAGACAGAGAGCTGGTAAGGTCTAGAGAGCATATAGATTTGCTGACAGCTTGAGGGTTAGGGGTTTTAGGTGGAGACACAGTGGGAGGACCACATGGGCTATCCTGGGCAGCCGGAGCAGGGCTCACTGGGATTGAGCATTCTGGGAAACTGACCCAACCACACACCCATTTGCCTGAACGTACTTGTCTCAAATGTTTATGGCTAGCTATGTGGACACACACACTGACGCTGCTACCCAGACACTCCGTGACTAAAACCTCAGGGAACAACAGCTATGTGGACACACACACTTCACTTGAAAGCCCTCAGTGTGGAGATGTTCTTAAGGCTACAAGTCTGGATAAGGTCACAGGTCAGACCTCAAAGTGGGAGAAATGGGGTTGTCAGGTTCCCTGAGCAAGTACCGAGATTCCACTTTAGAATGCAGTAAAAATAAGACACTGTGACTGGGCAGTGGTGGCTCAGGCCTTTAAAACTAGTACTTAGGAGGCAGCATCAGGCAGGTCTCTGTGAGTTCAAGGCCAGCCTGGTCTACAGAGCTAGTTCCAAGAAAGCCAGGGCTACACAGGGTTGTCTCGAAAAAGAACAACAACAATAATATACCATCAAGTGTTTTATTTACCAGATGAAGAGATCTCCTTCTTTGCATTGGGAGAGGAGGCCCCCAGGAACTACAGACCGCAGAGAGATTAGACAAGAGAATCTGGAATCTTCTACAGAGAAGCCTGTGCATAGAAGCTACAGCACCTAAAATCCAGACCTCAGTGCCCCCACGTCCAGCCTCAGCCTGGCACCTCTTTTCCCAGGCCCTGGGGTAGCTATCTATATACACAGGAATGAATGACCTTACGACATCCATCCACACACTCCTGAGGAACAGAGGCCACAGTCTTCCAAGTACAGCCATGAGGTATCCCTGAGAGACAAGAAGCACTAGGAAAAGCCCCCAGCCTAAGCCCTATGGTCCAGGAACAAGCCCCCTGGGGCTCTTTAAGAGACAGGAGATAGTGTCACCAGTAAGGAGGGTATGGAGGGAAGGAGGACCATACCATGTCTCCTCAGGACTCCATCTGACCTACAGTGGCCCATCCATTCCTCTCCCCAACCTGAGGGTGCTGGCCTCAGTTTCCTTTCCAGTTACAGGGCTCTGGCCTGTGAGTGGCCCTTACCAGAGTCAGCTGGGCTCCACTTCTCAAAGTATCCAGAGCCATCTCTCTGAGGGTTCAAGCAGGAGACAATTGGGGATGTAGAGGTGTTCCTGCCTCCTGAGGCCGCCACCTGTTGCAGGTGAGGGCTGTCTGGTTGAGCGTTGCAAGCGACAAGCAGCCAAGGGCCGGATGAGCGGCTGCTGAAATACTCTGCCTCCTTCCACGGGGTCAGGGGCAGGTCAGGACAGAGGACCACGTGGGGTCAGGTTTGACAAAGGCCACAGGGGATAGGTCTATGAGGAAGGCCGCTGTGGTCCTTGGACATAGCTTGGTATTGCTATCCAGAGGCTGACAATGTGGCTGGAGTCAGCTCATCCACACCCCACCCCTCAGACTTGCTAAGGAAAACAGTAGTGTGTGCCTTGAAGAGCTGGAGGGAAGCAGGTATGTGTATGATGGGCAATTGTGGGTGCTGGTGAGGTTTTTCACTTGCTCTAATAGCAGTGAAAATCTCCATGGGTTTTCATCTATGGAGGGTCAGCTATGTATGTCACACAGTCTGGGGACTTGGGTGGGAAGGGAATGCTGGGAAAGGGAAGAAGCCAAGTTTCTGTTGGAAGGATAGAGCTTGACCATGGAGCAGGGAGAGATAGATTGGGATGGGGAGGGGAAGGTACCTGTGTAATACAAGCAAAAGTGGGTGCAGGTCCTCAGGGTTGCCCTAATGTGTCCCCAAGTAAAACAATATGCAAATCGCCTTGAAGTCAAACAGCAAGAAATAGAATGGAGGAGGCCATTAGACTCTGTGACAGCAATGCTCAGGACACAGGCTCACTTTGAATTCCTCCATGAGGTTCACACACGCCCTAGGATTTTCTTGGGGGGAAGGTTGGCCTGGAGTGGCCCCAACATACTCTGCACTTGCTGATATCCCCAGCCTGCTAAAATTAGTTGCTATTGGCAAGTAGGTCAGGGTACAGAGGGTGTCTTGTCAGAATGCCAGGTTCTTTCTTGATTGGCCAGTATGGTCACCCCTTGACACAATTGATCTCTTTCCCAAAATAGAGCAAAGTTGGCCTCACCAGACCTCATGTGACAAGTCACTGACCACCTAGCTCCTGGCTCTGGGCCACTTTTGCTGTGGGATAGAACTCATGCCTGTATTTGGGTAGCCAGGCCAAGGAGCAGCTGCCTGGGCCACTTTTGCTGTGGGATAGAACTCATGCCTGTATTTGGGTAGCCAGGCCAAGGAGAGCTGCCTGGGGTCTTGCCCCCATCTCGTGGGGCAAGCCATCACACAGATGAGGAGGAGGCAAACCCTCAAGCTCTGCCCTCTGGGAGGTAGGAGGAAGCAGAGTATGGACCAAGACAAAGCAGAGACAAACCAACCCACTTTCTGTCTTGCTAGACTGCTTGTACATAAGCAACAAGCATCCTCCCAGAACCCACTCCAAGGGATGATCTGTTTCCATTAACAAGCACCTTCCAAGCAAGAATGAAACCTAGCTGAGTAAGCACACAGCACACCCTTACTCCTGTGAACCCACTTTGTCCTTGAGCAAGGGAAGTGTAGCACACTGTACTTCCTACACTCACGAGTTATGACTGGGGACGATGGACCCAGACAGGGGGATGCCTTAGGGACAAGATCTCATGAGATAAGCACAGACACACACCCGGCTTTTATGTGGGCACTGGAGATTCAAACTCAGGTTCTCTTGCAGCAAGAGCTCTTATCCAGTGAGCCTCCCCTTCCCACCTTATCCAGTGAGCCTCCCCCTTCCCACCTTATCCAGTGAGCCTCCCCCTTCCCACCTTATCCAGTGAGCCTCCCCCTTCCCACCTTATCCAGTGAGCCTCCCCTTTCCCACCTTATCCAGTGAGCCTCCCCCTCCCCACTCCTGTGCCTTCTTGCTCAAGAAGCCAATCACATGCATGGCTGGATTCCCTCCTTCAGTTACCCCGAGGTAATGGCATACGTAGTACCTGATATTGAAGCTTATTCAACTAATATCAAGAAATGGGCCACCACATTGTGCAGTACTCACATGCAGTCATGACAGAGGTAAGGTTCAAAGCTGAACCCATGTAAAGATGAAGGAATGGGAACTGGGGAGATGTCTCAGCAGTTAGGACCATTGGGTGCTCTTCCAAAAGACCCAGGTTCAATTCTCAGCATCCACATGGTAACTCACAACCTCTGTCACTCCGGTTCTCTTTTCTGGGCTCTTTGGGCACCAGGAACACACAAGGCACATAGATGTACATGCAGGCAGACATCCACAAACACAAGACAATTAAAGACAAAAAGCTGGAGAGAACCAACTCCACAGAGCTGTTGTCTGACCCCACAAGTGTTTGGAGGGATGCGTGGTGTCCACTTGCATACACAACACAACAATAATAAGTTAAAATGTTTAAAATAAAATATTTTTGGAAAAGGTAAGGTTGATCTACTATCATTATTTCTTAAGTTAATATATACGGGCATTTTGCCTGCATGCATGCTGGTGTGCTATGTGTCATAGTGCCAGTGGAGACAGAAGAGGTCAATGGAATCCCGAGACTGGAGTTACGTTGGTTGTGAGCCACTGTGTGGGTACCAGGAATAGAGCTGAGAACAGCCAGCCTGAGTGGCTCTTTAGTGCCAGGCCATCTCCCCAGCTCTCCCGCTCATCTTTCAGTGCTAACACATATGGTCATTACATATGAAGTAGACCTCACAGGCTCCTGTGTTTGAACACTGGGTCCCCAGCTATTTTGGGAGGTTGCAGAACCTCTATGGTAGGATTCTTAACACATGGGTCATGATCCTCTGGCTGGGGGTGTATGGGCCAAATGACCTTTTAGAAGGGGGTCACCTCTCAGATATTCTGCATATCATGTATTTACATTATGATTCATAACCAGTAGCAAAATCACAGTTATGAAGTAGCAAGAAAAGTAATTTTATGGCTGAAGGGGTCATCAGCACATGAGGAACTGTATTAAAGATTCTCAGAATTAGGAAGGTTGAGAACCACTGCTCTGAGAGATGACCCCTCACTAGATGTCAATCACTGGGAGGCAGGTCTTAAGTTGTTATAGCCAGACCCCACTTCCTGTTTTCTCTCTGCTTCCTGAATGTGGACTCAGTGTGACACCAACTGCCTCATAGGCTTCATCATGCCCTGCCGTGATGGGCTGTGTCTCCTAATCTAAATCTAATCTAAAATAAGGTGTCCCTTATAGACTCTGATTATCCTGGACCTCATTCTGTAGAGCAGACTAGCCTTGAATTTACAGAGATCTGCCTGCCTCTGCCTCCCGAGGACTGAGATTAAAGGAGTACACCACCACTGTCCAGCTTTTAGGATGATTCTCAGCAGGTATTGCCATAGCATGTAGAGATGTCAGTGACGTTTTGTTGAAAGGGATTGGCAGCCACCCTCCTGTAGTTCTCTATTGGATACTGCCTCAGATGTACACTTTAGGTATATCCCCTGTGCTGTATTTAGGTCTAGCCTGGGTAATTGATAGGATCTTGCAGAAATGATGGTCATAGGCCATAAGACACCATGTCTCCTGTGTTTTTCTCTCTCAATCTGTTCCCTCTGAGGGAGGCAAAGAACCATTGGTGAAAACATGGCATGGGAAGCGGAGTGTCCCCGTGACATTGGGACAAGTGAAGAAATTGCTAATCTGCCACATTGGGGGCAGATCTACCAGCCACACTCAAGCTCCCTGATGCTGCTGCCCAGACACTCCGTGACTAAAACCTCAGGGAACAACAGAAGGCAGACTGCCCGCCTGAAGGACCCTTAGAGACAGTGTAGGACAGTGAGGTCAACTTGTCTTGAAAGTGATTTTTTTAACACGGCAGCACATTTCTAACATGAGACAAATGGTTGTTTCTTTCTGATATTGTTTGTTAATGTCACGGTTCCCTGTGGATGTGTGACGATGATGCTGATGATATTCACATTGGAGGGATTGCAGCAGATGGACCACCATAATGGTGTAAATATGAATAGCTTTATTTTTATTTCATGTGCACTGACATTGCCTGTGTGTGTGTTCCTATGAAACTGGAGTTACAAACAGTCATGAGCTGCTATGGGGATGCTGGGAATTGAACCTGGGTCCCCTGGCAGAACAGCCAGTGCTATTAACTGCTGAGTCATCTCGCCAGCCCAGGTAGTTTTATTTTTATATATCTGTATTTTCTACATTTTTTGTGATGAATGTGTATGCATGGAGTATTATTTTTACTTTTTTAGAAACTTATTTATTTATTTATTTGCCTTGGTGTTTGCCTGGAACTGGGAAATGGAACTACAGACAGTTGTGAGCTGCCATGTGGGTGCTGGGATCTGAACTCCGGTCCTTTGGAAGAACAGTCAGTGCTCTTAACCGCCAAGCCATCTCTCCAGCCCCTATTTTTACTTTTAAAAAGACTTACTTATACTTATTTTGTATCTAGAAGTTCTGCCATAGAACAGTTCTGTATATCTGTGTACCATATATATGCCCAGTGCCCATAGAGGCCAGAAGAGAATTCATGCCCCCTGAATTCCAGTTATTAGTGGTTATGAGCCATCATGGGAATCGAATCTTGGTCTTCTGCAAGTACCCCTAACTGATGAGCCATCTACTATTATAAATATATTTTGAGACAGGGTCTCACTGTGTAGTTTTGGTTGGCCTTCAACTTGCTCCATAGACCAGGCTGGCCTCACACTAAGAGATCCACCTGCCTCTGCCTCCCAAGTGTCAGGATTAAAAGCAGGAGCCGCCACATATTGCTGGCTTATTATTTTTAAATTAGGTTTAAAAATAGAACAGCACGAAGGGACCACACTTGCTATTTTTTTTTGTACAAAAGCTCTGAGGCCCAGATTCACAGTTAGATTGGTCAGATTTGCAGGCCCCTTATGTCAGAGGGAAATAAAGTGGATGCCGGGAGCCACCGGGAGCCCACGGTCGCAGCCCATCCCCCATTGGCCTGATCTCTGGCTGCCCTCAGTACTAGCCAAGCTCCAGGTACAGGCACACTGATGCAATGGGCTCTGGAGGCTAGTGAGTGTCGCAAGTGTTTGCTTACCACCGAGTGAACTGGAAATTGGCTAGACCTTTGTGTAAAGGGGCAGGCCAGGGGCCTGGTGAGGGGGAGGGGTCAGACAGTGGGTGGCGGCTTGTCACTTGGATGCTGGGATGGAGAACAAGAGGGGGTAGACTAAGACACAGCAGAGCACTCTAACAAATGCCACAGCTAGTCTGAGATCTGTGACTTCATCTTGTAGGAGGCTATGGCAGAGTCTGATACAAATTACATCTCGTGTGCTTTATGGATAGTGAGGCCCATGAGAGGTGAGGGATTTATAAGGATGTTCCAGCTAGAAACCACTCAGTGGGATTCAGACCTCGGCCACTCTGATTCCAAGACCCTTATTACTCTTGTTCTTCGTTTTGTTTTGTTTTGGTTTCTGCCTCTGCCTCCTGAGTGCTAGGGTTAAAGTTGTGCACCACCAATAAGCTCCTCCTCCTCCTTTGAGACAGAGTCTAGCTGTATTCCCATGATGGCCTCAAACTCATCATCCTCCTGCCTCCACCTCCCAGGTGCTGAGATGACAGTTGTTCAAGACTTCATCCTTCAGATGAAGGATGTGGAGGAATCAACCTCAGAACCCTTTCCATGGGAAACAGATGTGGGGCCTTCAGGTTTAGCTGGCAGGTGTGGGAATGTGGTGACCAGTCTGCTTGTTTCTGACAGCAGCAAGGGCTGGAGGGTTGGGGCGACACTTAGAAGCCAGCATTATAGGGCATGGAGTAGGGACAGGATAGAGTGCTGGGCATGGGGTGGGACCAAAGGACTCAGGGGCATGGGGTGGGATGGGCAGAGTGAGGGGTGTGGGGTGGGGTGGGGCAGAGTGAGGGGTATGGGGATAGGAACAAGGCAGAGTGCTGGTGAGGAATGGAGTAGTTTCTGTCCCGATGCTAAGTTCCTTTCCTCTGCTGCTGCCCACAGTTGTTGCCTTCCTTTGGTGACATCAGAGCGCAGCCTCCTCAGGCTTCCCTGTAGACGGAGGCTCCCCAGGAGTCACCTTTGCCTTTGGTGACATCTGAGGCATCTAGATTCATGACTTGTAGCTACAGATTCTCAGCCTCTTCAGTGTGATGATGACCTTCACTGGACTACCCAGACATATGGTGTACGCCACTCCAATATATCCCCTTTTAATACATATTAATTCTATCAGTTATGCACCTTGAGAGAACTTGAACTAACATAGTATGTAAGGAAACAGGAATCACAGCAAAAATAGAATTCAAAAGAAACGATTAGCCAGGGAGCAGAGAAACAGGAGACAGATGTTAAGTCAACTTTCTTAGACATACTTAGTGAAGGAAGAGTTAGGGGAAGCCAGGGAGACATATGTGGTGGTGTATTCAATAAAAATAGCCCGTAATGTCAGAGCACAGAGCCAGGCCACGAGAGTCACGAGGCAGGGGTGTGTGTGTGTGTGTGTGACACACACCTTTAATCCTGTTCTGGGAATGTTGAGAGAGGAAGTAAGGGAGCTCAATGGAGAGAAGGGGGTCCACCTTCCTCCGCCACAGCCCTGTTCAGCTGAGGAGAGAGAGGCTGGAGTCCTGAGGAGCTGGCTGGGTGAGAAGTGACTGGTTTGTTTCCCTATCTTTCTGATATTCCAGCTTTCCCCCAATATCTGGCTCTGGGTTTTTAATTATAATACCAAATAGAATTTGTGCAATAAACAGATAAAGATGATAATAAAAGCACAAAGTTATTAAAAAGGAACCTAATAAAAAATTTTGGGGCTTAAAAGTGTAATTGGTGTGGAAAAATCTTTGAAGGGCCCAATGGCAGATTTTTAAAGCTATTTATTTTTATTTTATGTGTAGAGGTGTTTTGATAGCATGTATATTTGTGTACCAGATGCATGCCTGGTGCCCTTACAGGTCAGAAAGAGGGTGCTGGATCCCTTGGGACTGGATTTACAGACAACCTTGTAAGTCACTGTGTGGATGCTGAAAACTGAACCTGGGTGGGTCCTCTGGATGAGTAGCCAGTACTCTTAATCATTAGGCCATCTCTCCTGACCTCAATCACAGATTTTAATGGGCATAAGACAGAATCAGAGAAGTTGGAAATAAGGCAATTGGAGGTATTTGGTCTGTAGAACGAGAGAGAGAGAGAGAGAGAGAGAGAGAGAGAGAGAGAGAGAGAACCAAACCCAAGGAACTGAGAGACCTGTTAAACGTACCATCATAAAGACAGCAGCTTACAGAAGAAGAGGGGTATGGGGGGGCGGGCAGGAGAAGAGTTGAAGAAATAATGATGAGCCAGTTTTCCAAGTCTGATGAAAAATACAAATACACATACAAACTCCAAGCAGAAGCAACCCCAAGTGATCCAGGTTGAGACAGATTATAGTCACAGTGTTAGAAGACGAAGAGCCTCTCGGATCCTGCCAGACCAAATCATACCACTAAAGGGACTGAAAAGCTGCCTCTCAGGAGAAGCCGCGCAGGCCCTGATGGCAGCAGCAGCATCCTTAAAACACAGGAAGAAAAAGCTGTAACCGAGAGTCCCGTGGCCTTCAAATCCAGTATTCAACAGAAAGGAGATACTGAGATATTTCAGATGAACAAAAGCAGACAGACTTCATCTCCAGTAAGCCTGAACCACAAGAAATGTTCCAGAGAAGTATTCTAAGGATATAGCCGGGAGACTGCCTGTGACTGAGAGGAAAAGAAGATAGGGTTATGGTTCCTCTAAACGTCCCAATCCAGGACTTGTGAATATGTCACTTTGTGTGACACGGGTGAAAACACACAGCTGACATCACACTCAGTGGTGAAAGACTTAACCTTTTTCTTCACTAAGTCAGGAACACAAAGAGAAACCCAATTGTTGGCACTTCTACTGGACACAGCGCTAAAATGTCTGGGGTGGGGCACAAGACACCCAAAGTGCAAAGGGTTACAGCGTGGACTTGTTTTACTCTCAAAGTCCGCAGGTGAAACCCTTGTTACCAGCCGGACGATTTTAGGGTGAGGCCTGGAAGAGGTGGTTAAGTCATAAGGACAGAGGTGTCAGGAGTGTGATTAATACCTTTATGTAATAGGTCCCAGAGAGCTTCTTACCCCTCCCACCATGTGATGATATTAAAAATGAGACATGAGAACGGGCCCCGATCTTAGCACAACTTCATTTTGGGCTCCCATACTCCAGAATTGTTGGGGGGGAAAACCCTGCTGTTTACAAACGGCTTAGTTTATAAAATTTTCTTTAGCAGCTAAAAGGACTGCAAACCATCTCTAATTCAGATGGCATCATCATATATATAAAAGGTCACGGATAATTTATAAAAATATTTGGCAATGCACTCATTTACACAGAAGTCATTTGTATTTTTATACACTAACAACATGTAATTCAAAAAAGCATGAAAGCGACTCCATTTACAACAACAGCAAGTAAGAACTCCTTGGGAATAGTCAGGGAGGTGACAGACTCGTGGATGCTGCAGAGCATTGTTTAAAGGAGCGAGAGGGCACCTCAACAGCTGGAAGGTTCCACTGTTGGTGCATTGGAAGAGAACAGTGCAGGGAAACAACGCTCCCCAAGTGATCTACAGATCTTCTGCAGTCACTAACAACATCCAAATTTTACTTTGTGCAGAAGTGAAAAAAACCTATTTTGAAATCAATATAGAATCCCAAAGAACACTGAATATTCAAAACAATCTTGAAAAAAGACACCAACTAGAATATTCATAGCTGCAAAGTTACTACAAAGTGGCATAGTAATTAAAAGAGTATTATGATCCATGTTGGTTAAATGGTTGACATATAACCCAGTGAGACAGAATAGTGTCTCAGAAACAATGCCTCCCTTGCATGGCCATTTGATTTTTGACAAAGATGCCAAGACAATTCAATGAAAGAAAAGCAATCCCTTCAGCAAATGACGGGAACATTTGGTATCCATGTACATAAGAATGAAGAGGAATTCCTTTCTAATACCATAACAGAAATGGACTTGAAGTGAATCAAAGGGTGAATGGAACCAGATGCTAATGTTATATATGTGTGAGAATATCACAATGAAACCTATTAATTCATATGCCAATCAAAAATTAACTTAAAAAGAAACATTGAAATGGTGAAATCAGAACACTCTTAGAAGGTGTGGTAAATCTCTGTGGTTTTAACAGTGGCTTCAAAAGTTTCTGGCCTGGCCTAGCTCCAAGATCTGGACCAGCAGTCACATAATCACACAGTTTTATGTTAATTACATGCTGTTAAGTCTATGGCTCAGACTTATTACTTGTTAACTCCTATACTTTAAGTTAACCCATATTTCTATTATGCTTAGCCACATGGCTTGGTACCTTTTCTCAGAGCAGCATTTTCATCTTCTTTCCTTTGCATCTACTGGTGTCTGTGTTCTGCTCTCCTGCTTTCTGATTGCCCCGCCTCTACTTCCTGTCTAGCTACTTGACCAATCAGCATTTTATTAAACCAATAGGAGTGACAAATATTTACAGTGTACACAGAGTCCCACAGCAGGCCTCTTTTTTAGCTTTCTTTGTAAAGTTGAGGATCAAGTCGAGGTCTTGATGCCAGCGAGTGCTCTGCCACTGAGTTACACTCCTAGCCCTGAAATAACTTCTTTGATGTGACATCAAGGACACTGGCACCAAGAGATCATAGATAATCAGACTCCATCAACATTTAAGAGCATGTATGGTGACCTGTTCAGTAGCTCTAGAGCCTCGGGAGGCTGAGACAGGAAGATCACTTGAACCTAGGAGTTCAAGGCTAATCTGGACAACATAGCAAGAGCCCCAGCTCAGACAACAACAGCAACACCTAGTGGGTAGAAGGGCACTGTCAACAGAGCACTAAATGAAAGAATGTGCAAAGCTTGCATCTTGTATGGAAGGATGAATTCATATATATCAACAAGGAAAATTCTTACAACTCAACAACAGTAAAACAGCAAATAACCCCATATATGGAGCAAAGGGCTAGAAGACAAAAAGTATGTGAATAGATGTTAGTCACTAGGGAAATGCTAATCGTAACTGTGAAACACTCACCTCTAAGACAGCTTTGTTAAAAGGGGGTTGGGGGGTAGAAAATAAGTGGTTTTGGCCGAGATGAAGTATGGCAGAAGAGAGAGTTTAGATCTCACACATTACTAGTAGGGATGTAAATAATTCAGTCGTTGTGAAAATCAGTGTGGTGATTCATTGTAAAGTGAAACGGAGAATACCATCCGGGCCAGCAATTGCATCCCTAAGTATGTTCTCCTAAAGAGTGGAAACAGGGACTCAAACAAATTCTTGTATGCAAATGGTTGGTCATAGGAGTGCTATCACAATAGCTGAGAGACAAACACCAGCTACCCATCAACTGATGAATGGATGGAGGAAAAGATATGTGTGCAAACCAGAAAATGCTATTTATCCACGGAAAGAATAAAGTTTTGATACATATTATAGCACAGACCAACCTCAACATTATGCTAAGTAAAACAAGCATTATATAAAGGGGTATATGGGTGCTGGAGAGATGGCTCAGGGGTTAAGAGCACTGACCGTTCTTCCAGAGGACCCAGGTTTAATTCCCAGCAACCACATGGCAGCTAACAACTGTCTCTAACTCCAAGATTTGACACCTTCATACAGACATATATACAGGCAGAACATCAATGTATATAAAATAAAAAGAAATAAATTAAAAAAGGGATGGATGATGATTCCACCTTTATAAGTATAAAAAGGTAAATTTGTTAAAACAAAAAGAATAGTGCCTGTTAGGGATATGAGGGACTAGGAAGTCAGTGAATTTCTGAATGAAATGATAAAAATGGCTTTGGAAAGAGTGGGGAGCTATACAATGTTGTGGATACTTAATGGCACCAAACTGTATTTTAAAAAATTGTTAAAATGGGACCTGGAGAGATAACTCGGTGGTTAAGACTGCTTGCTGCTCTTGCAGAGACCTGAATTTGGCTCTCAGTACTCACACCAGGTAGCTTACAGCAGCCTATAACTTCTGCTTCAAGGGTTCTGATGCCCTCTTCTGGCCTCTGCAGGTCCCTGAACACACACACACACACACACACACACACACACACACACACACACTTAAAATTTTTAAGATGGTTACAATGACAAGCTTTATGGTATGTCTATTTCACCACAATAAAAAGGGAGAGTGACTAATAAGCACTCCATTTTCCTAGTAAAGGCAGGTGTTCAGCCACACTCTGTTCTCCCATCCAACAATTTTTCCTGGCGGGTGCTTTGCATAGTTATTGCTACTACACAGGAACCATGTGGTACCTAAAAAGGGGGCAGAGAAGTTAAGTACTTCTTGGCTGGTCCAAAACTGGGGCTAAACCTGAGGCTCCTGGGCAAAGGCCAGTTTGGATATCTCAGTTAAATAAAGGGACTCACACTGGCTGAAGTTTATTAGATGGAACTTCTCACACCAGTGGCTCTTCCAGGTGCCTCAAAGTCCCAGCATAAAAAGAAGGTGTGGAGCTATAAAGAGGAGCCATTGACAGTTCCACATGAGAAACAAAAAGATACCATGAGATTCTTGAGGGGAAACCCTACAAGCTTGGCTGGAAACCAGAAGATAATTCTTGGAACCCACATATTATCACCAGGGAGGGGGCTAGGGGAGGATCAGGCCCACAGATCCTCCAAAGGTAGGGCTGAGGCTGTGGGGGGAGAATGGACCTACAGGGAGGTCCGAGTGCTCTCCAGGAAAACACTCACGGGCCAGTGTGCCCACCCAGGTCAGTCCTGCATGGTGACACATCCTCACTGCTATAGATTTTTCTCATCCTTTCTCTTTCTGAATGAGAGTGAACACTTAAGTTCTTAGGTATCTTCCCAAGGTTCAGTAGAGATCGGGAACCCTTTAGGTCATGGTGGAGGTACGCCATGAAGACATGTGAGTCTACCCCTTCTCTTCTTTTCTTCCACTTTCTAGCCACAAGGGGAGTGGTTTTACTTCCTTACAATCTCATATCAGAATCATGGCATGAGTCTAAAGCAGCAGAACTAACCAGTCAAGGACAGAGACAATTTAAAAAGTGTGAACCAAAGTTTTCTTTTTATAAGTTGATTATGCCATGTATTTATTGCAGTGATGGAAACCTAACGAAGATCCCCTACCTATGCCTATATTCCATGGTGGGCTTGTTAATTTGTTTTTCACTTATGGTGACTACCAATAAGTGCACTGTCTGTACCCATGGAGAGCCTTATCTCCTGTCTCTGAGATCCTGTACTTTGCCTTGGATGCAGGAACTGCATGGATAGTTTGTGTGAGATGACTATATGCATGGGTATGTGAACTGGGGCACACAAAGGCGTGCACTATGGAAGAGATTATTACCTGTGGATGTGGGCCCAAATGCATGATCCCTTTGTCCACCACGATGATGATGATGATGGTGATGATGATGGTGATGATGAACTGTTGGCTATTGTGTCTTTTGCAGCCTCCTTTGCAGTAAGCTGCCTCCATGGAATTTGAAATTCTGTCTGTACAGTTTCCAGGTCCATGGGCTTATGACAAGACTATCTCTGCCTGTCTTTCCCCAGCTAGACATAGACAAGGTTTGGTTTTAGGGAAGAATAGGTATGCCATGGACAGGGAAGAATAGGTATGCCATGGACTTGGAGAAGCCTGGATTCCCAATTATGTGGAGAACCTCCCAGCTGTCAGATCTTCCCCACTGAATGACATGGTGAGAAATACAGTTCTATGTGGGACTGGTTACAACAGTGAAGTGTGTCTGATTGACACTGGATGCTAGGATTGGTGATCACTAAGAGATCTGAACAGGATATGAGATCACTCATTCCTTCCATATTGCTGAGTATCAAGTTTGTGCTCAATCTGAGGTTATGAACATGACTTGTTTCTTTTATCTGTCTGTCTGTCTGTCTACTACCAACCTATCCATCTTTATTATTGCAGTGCTCAGGACAGCTGCATTTATTTTTTTATAGTTTTTTTAATATTTATTTTTATTTTATGTGAATTGGTGTTTTGCCTGCATGTATAACTGTGTAAGGGTGTCAGATCTTGGAATTACAGACAGTTGTTAGCTGCCATGTGGATGCTGGGAATCAAACTCAGGTCCTCCGGAAGAACAGTTAGTGCTCTTAACCACTGAGCCATCTCTCCAGCCTGACAGCTATATTTAGGAAATATGGAAATAACTCTGTACAACATTCTTTGCACAACCATGCTAACCTCTCTTGTCTTATTTCAGTTTCAGTTACATGTGCTCCCTATGCAAGAACTGCTAGAAACTGGGGTTTAACTTCCAGGGAGCTTAGTGTCCAGTAAAAGAGAGAAAGGGTTTAGTTGAAATTCAAACTGGTGGGGCTGGAGAGATGGCTCAGCGGTTAAGAACACTGACTGCTCTTCCAGAGGACCGGGGGACCAGGGTTCAATTCCCAGCACCCACATGGCAGCTCACAACTGTCTGTAGTTCCAGTTCCCAGTTCCAGGCAAACACCAAGGCAAATAAAAAAAAAAAAAAGAAATTCAAACTGGAAGCTTTTCCTTCCAGTCTTTGGCAGAGTGAGGACTGCCACCATCATGAATGACTCAAACACTGTCTAGATCAGGAAGTTCATGACTATCTACTGCCAAGGAATTAAATGGTCACAGATGTCCTTAACTCTGGGAAGGCAATGCTACCAAACACAGATATTCAGCTGAAGCCAACCAAAATGAACAGAATCACACCAGTTGTCAACTTTGTATTTGGATTCAGAACCTATTTTGATGGTGGCAAGGCAATGGACTTCACGATTACCCATGAGCCTAACACAGACTTGCATGACCAGGCCTTTATGAGAAGAAAAAGACCTTGAGAAAACAGGAAGGAATGCAGAACAGGATGTAAAAGGGGTGAGGGGGAGACGGCAAAAGCCAATGGTGGTGCTGGCAGGCAGTGCATTGGAGACCGGATAACAGCAAAGGGGGCAGATGTTCTGCAGTGACCTCATCCCCGGTGACGGCACCAATTTCCGGTCTCTGCTGCAGTGAACAGTAAGAGAGACCTTGCCTCAAACTCTGACCTCCACATATGTATGGTGTGAGACCTCACATGCATACACAAAAGACAAACTATATAGACTTCCATTGCATAATATGACCGAAGACATCAGAAATGACACAAACAGCTCAAGAAAGGGCCTTACTCACAATGCAGGGGGCTTGGAAGGCTCATGAGAGTCATACATGACTTCCGTGAACGCATTTCAAAAACGACAAGAGATGGGAGATTTTCAAATAATGGAAATGATATAAAAATTTCACTCAGGAGACAAGAAGGGGGGGTCCAATAATTGAAATGTGGAGTGATGTAGAAACCTTCCTCTTATACAAATGCCAAGCCCAGATACTAAAAACAAAAACCCTATGCTTTAGGGTTAGGGATATGAGTAGTAGCAGAATGCCTGCCTAGCTACACTGGGCCCTAGGGTCCAGAACAACAGCAGACAAATATGCTTGTAAAAGTCTTGCGGTGGCTTGGAACAGATATGACTTATTAAATTAGTGATGGCAGTCGAGAATTTGGTGATCAGGGAACTTATGTGAGGGTGTAGTAGAGGCAGGGCACCTCTTGTCCTGGTATCACAGCAGGCTGGGTCAACCTTGAAAAACAATTGTGCTCTAACTCTGCACGTCTGTCTCCAGGCCTTACTCAGAATCAAAGGCCTATCTGCCTCCAGGATCTGGAAGGAGGGGTAAATAAGCTGGGGCATTGTATGGCAGACATCAAGGTGATGGGTGAGAGATGCCAGCTATACATAGGCCATAGGAGCAAAGGCTGTGGACACAGTTCATAGAAACAAACGTGGACTTATGCACTCAGGAGCTATGCAGAGCCACTTACCTCATCAAACACACACCTAGCAAAATGACCGGGGCTAGAACATATAAAGAGCCTTGCCAACTCAATGAGATGACAACACCTCTATCTTAAAAAGAAATGTCTCCAGAGATTTTTCTAATGTAGATACAAAAACATATATAGCATCATTGGTTAAGATCACGCTGACATGCTACTGCATAGTCCAGGATGACTCGAATTTAAAACACGGACACAAGCAGGAACTGGGAAGGACAGGCAGCGACTGGGACCCTCTGGCCTGTGATGGTCAAATGGTACCTCCAGGATGAAAACAGTCTGGCAGTTTCTGCCAAGGCAAATGCCTAATTACACAATGTCATTCCATACATCTCTGCTCACCAAATGAATATCCATGTCAAAGATTTATTCTAGAATGTTCATGGAAGCTTTACACACAACAGCTTAGGCTGGGAACAACCCAGATGCTGACACTGCTGAGCAGTGGGAAGGGGCAAAGAGCAACATGCTGCTGACGTAGCAAAGCTCACTGCCAAGGAAAGAGCCAGCTACTGCAAATGGTCTGGAAAAGGAAAATAAAGAAGGAAGAAATGACATAGATTCCCAAGTGGGAATGGGAGAGGTGACTGACAGCGAGGAGGCAGAGTCAAGGGGCCTCTTGGAGCAATGGTATTTTGTTGTTTTGTTTTATGAGTTTTTCTGTACAGACCTGGCTGTCCTGGAACTCACTCTGTAGATCAGGCTGGCCTTGAACTTTTAAGTCTCCGCTGGTTTCCACTTCCTAAGCCTTTGGATTACAAGTGAGAGTCACCACACCCTCCTCGAAGAAGTGAATTCCAGTGTAGTAATACTACATGTTCAGAAAGAAGACCAAGAGATGATGCTGGAGACAGATGCAGCAGTCTCCTAGAAAACTTTTTTGGCATCTAGGACCATGGAGGCTCTCATTCCAGCTCTGATGGTGGAATGCAGGGCAAGGGATGGAGATCTCTGAGCTGGTATAGGAGACTCTTTTTAGCTTCCTTCCAAGAATGATTAATACCTCTGAAACTTCTGTTTAAATCCTTATAAAATAGGAGTCTGATACCAGAACATTCAACAGAACTGCAAAGGAATTAGATGATTAATCTTGCCAGTCACACAAGATTTTCTGTTTTTATGGGGCCAAAGTGATATGAACCCTAAAAGGCCTCTGGACAAGACAGCCAGAGATTCCTGGAATTCAGGCTGCGTCTACTGAACGGGAGAGTGAATTCCCTGGGAACTCTGTTCCTCTTTTTTAGTTTAGATCTTAGCCCAAATATCAGTCGGTAACTGTCACTACTGAAGCCCACATCTTGCTCTGTTTGCTTAGGTTTATAGTCTTTGCATTCTGTAAAGCAGAGCCAAGAGAGACGTGCCTCCTGCAGGTCCAAAGCCCCAGGCCTGGCCCATCATGCCCAGCAATGTCTCTGAAACCTGGAGGTGCTGCCCACAACTGGTCTCTGGGCTCATTTGTCTGGTGTCCTGTAACTTTGAACCTCGGAGGGACCTGTACTACTTACTTTCTTGCCCGTGGTGCTTCCAAGGGTGGAATGTCTAACTGTTTTGTTCCTTAAAGAGCTCGTGTCCTTCATGTCTGGCTATAGGGCCTTCATTCTGCTCAGGGTCAGGAGGTAATATGCCCAGCATTAGGCCCAGCATGTCAAGAAGTCCAGTGCCTCAGCTCCATTGGAGTGCAAGAGCCTTCCCTGAGCGAGGCACAGAGAAATAGGAAAGTCTTCCTCTGGTCTATCTGTGGATACTGATAATTTATGCAAAAACCATCCACTTTAGCTTTCCCTGGAGATTTATGATCTGAAGACTGCTCCCTATAGAGAATGCCCCTACTCGGGTTAGCTAAACCATCTCCTTGTTCATCTGTATGCCAAGACTCCACCTCCCTGCTAACTCTCTATAATAAACACACTCAGATCCTGGGGTGCTGAGGCATCTCCACCTGAGCCCCCTGCACCCGACCCCAGCTTTTCTATGTCCACATGTTAGTCTTTTCTTCAGTCTCTGGACACTCTAGTCAGGTCAGTTACTTCTGGAAGATTGCTTGATCTGTTTGTGCCTGAGGCCCTTGCGACACATCCGGAAGCCAACAGAAAAGCTAACCTGAGCCTTTCTGCGAGTGAGAACCACCGGCTTCTAGGCTGTTGGCCAGGTGACATTTATCATGTTACCTTCAGATGTGCTCAGTTTAATCTGGTATCTGGAATAGCCCAACATCCCTAATGGACAGGGTGCCATTAACAGGTCATCTCTAAGCTCCAGGGAGAGGAAGCCCAAAGAAATGGAAACAAGGTGACTCTGGATGGATCAGGAACGGGGAAGTCAGGAGCTCAAGTGAGTCAGAAAAGGAGCGTTCCCTGCAAGGTGATGGACCCCAGTTTTATGCTGGAAGGGGGCTAACAACTAGCTTTCCAGGGGAGAGGGCTAAGTGGTGGCTTTTGTTGCTTTCTCCGTGGTAAACACTTCCACCTGACAGCACTCGAGGAAGCCGAGCAGAAACAGCACTAGCCCCAAGTTACTCTTCTGTTGCTGAGGTAGAACACCTTGATGAAAGCAACTGAATGGAGAAAGGGCTTATTTTGGCTTGCACTTCCAGGAGGTACAGCCCTTCAAGGTGAGAAGACATGGCAGCAGGCAGGGATAGCATGGACGCAGAAGCAGGAGGCTGGATGGAAGGTATCCACACTTGGGAGCCAGAGAGTGAACATGAAATAGGACAAAGCGATACACCCTCAAGGCCTACTCCCCTCCACCACTTGCTTCCTTCACAGAGGCTCCACCTCCTAAATGGTCCTTCCTAAACAGTGCCACCAGCTGGGACCGAGTGGTCAAACACACGAGCCTGTGGAGAACATTTCACATTAAACCACAACCAGCTCTCTGTGAACCCCAAGATCTGCTCATAGAATCTCTTCTCCCAGCCTAAGGCTTGCTTTCTCTACCAAGTTGCCTCCAAGCCAAGAATTTCCCTAGACAGCTGATCCTCCTGACCCACATAAGAAGCCATTTTTTTCCCATTTCCTGTGAGGCTGAAGTTCTCCGGGATGGCTTAATGGAGTGGGCTGGGCCATGCTTGACTTTCTCCAGATAAACCCAGCCAAAGGTGCCTCTTTTAAACTTCCTGGGTGAGAGCTTCTCTTCTTCCATCATAAGGGTCCTGGGGACCAGGCTCAGGCCAGCAGGTACTTTTCTCTACCAAGTATCTCACTGGCCTTATTTGAGACAAGGTTTCTTACTGAATCTAGAACTTGCTGATTTGGCTAAACTAACTAGTCAGTAAATCCCAGGTATCTCCTGTCTCCAATTTCCCAGCTCTGGGATTTTAGGCATGTGACGCCATGCTCCGATTATACTTGGGTGCAGGGGGATGCAGACTCATGTTTTCTCAGCAGGAACTTTACTGAGACATCTCAGTTAGTCTTTGCAGCCTTTTGCAGCCAGTTTGAAAATGCATTGGGAAGCTGATTTACTGATGGCAGGATTACCCTGCAGGAGCTCAGGAGAGAAGGTGTGGTACCCACCCAGGACCTATTACTAAAATGCTCTCCAGGGAAAGCAAGCCACTAAATATTTACATATGATATAAAGCAATGTCAAAACCTCCTACCCAGTTATTTAACACTTGATAAGCTCTATAATAGATATGTTTGTATGTATGAGTAATCATCTCTTTCATTGCAAATATTTCCTCAGATACTTTGGTACCTGGTGGGCAATGGTTCCTCCCTCAGGATCAGAGATGGCTGCTAACAGCTCACAACCAGATTCACCCACGCCGACACTTTCTCTCCAGATGGAATCAGCTCACCCAGAAAAGACTGGAGGAGTTACTCCTTCCTTAAATTTGGCAAAGAAAATACAATGCCCATGGGGTATTTGGAATGCATAATGAAACATTGGTTGTTTATCTGAAATTCAAACCTAACTGAGTATTCTAATTTTTTATTCACCAAATTTTGAAGCTCTAGTCTCTTCCCAGGACTCAGTGACTATAGAGTGCAAAGGCTGGGCCTGCCTCAGAGGGACTCCTAAATCACAAGCACAGAATCCTCACCTCAGGCTCTGCTTTTACGACCCAAGAAGTCCTTACCAGAGCAGACCTACAGTCCATTTGGGAGGACCATTTTTTCCTTCAACAAAAGGCCCCTCACTGGAAGGGAAGTAGCACAGAGTCCATGGCACACAGAATCAGTCAAACACCAAGAGTGTTTATGGGGAGCCAGACGGATGGTAGAGAACTGACTCCTGTCTCCATGGATTTGGCATCAGTGGGTCTTCCTTCTGCATTCAGGAGCTGGAAGACCCCCATATACCCTGCCGGTATTTCCTACTTCAGAATCCTCCCAGGACAACCAACCAAGGGAAGGACAGATTTCTCTCCTGTAGAGTCTTCCATGCAGGCTGCACAGACAGGCAACACTGGACAGGAAGGCTGAGGATGTGTGTCCCATTTACAGCACAGGAAAGACCTGTCCATGCCAGGAGCTCCCTCCTCTCTCCTACCAGCCCCAGGCTCACTGGACCATGCAGGAGACTGTAGCATGAGATGCAAGGGCCGTGGATGAGTGCAACCCAACCTGCTTCTTTATCCTCAACACTGCCAGAAAGGCAATGGTCCCATGTGGTTGTTTCATATTTAAATGTAAAAAATTTAATTAAAACTCTGTGTGTAAAATAAGCTTTTCTTATCCATGGTGTGTGTGGGGTGCATTCCAAGACCCTCAGTGGATAGCTGAAGACTTAGGAGGCAAAGAGTCCTACATATACAGCATTTCTGCTATTTACTTATACCTGAATAATGCAGTTTAATTTATAAATTTGGCATGGTAAGAGGTTAGCAGCAACAGCTAATAATACAACAAATTAATTACAATAATATTCCATGATAAATGTTTTTTTCAGAATATACTGCTCTGCTGTATTCTCTCTTCTTCTCTGTGAGGGAGGTGATGTAATCAATACTTGTACAATGAATCCGAGTGAGTGAATGTCAGGGAGGTGATGTAATCAATACCTGCATAATGAGTCCCAGTGAGTGAATGATGCTAAGCATCATAAGCAGTGTGGCTACTGCACAAGTACTACTTCAACACAAGTTTGAGATATTGTCAATCAATCTGATAATGGAGACAGCTTCTAAGTGGATATTGGGCAGGTAGCGAATGTAGCCTATGTTACTAGACAGTAAATAGTGGATACACTTGATAAAAGTGTGATTTACAGAGAAGAATGTAAGATGCTTCATCATACTACACAGAACAACATGCAATTTTAAACTTATGCTGAGGGACTGGAGAGATGGCTCAGCACTTAAGAGATACATACTGATCTTTTGAAGGAACAGAGTTCAGTTCCCAGCATCCGCATGATGGCTCACAAGCACCTGTAACTCCAGCTCTGGGGGACTAAATGTCCTATTCTAGATTCTGAGGGCATCTGGACTCTTATGCTCACATTCTCAGACACAGGTATGCATATAATTAAAAGTAAAAAAGTAAATCTTTAAAACTTCTTGGCTTATCGTTAGAATTTTCTGCATAATATTTGTGGACAGGGTACATGAAATTATACAGTGAAACTGCTGAGGGGGTGTGGCTTGGGCTTGGCTGCATCTGCTGCTGACAGGAGAATGTTCTCAAGCCCAGTGAGCTAATGATGAAGGGCAGTGGGACTTCAGGGAGTGTCACGGAAGAGCTCGTGGTTGAGGGAGACACGACAATAGATGTCCCAACCCTAGGGACCTATGTGTATGTCGCATCAAGGACTTGGCAAGTGTGATTTAGCCAGTGATTATCTGTTTGAGCCAGTGTTTATCACAAGGGGCAGGACAGGCAGAGACTCAGTGATGATGAAAGCATCCGTGAGGGATGCAGCTGTGAATATGGAAGAAAGGATCGCGAGCCCAGGAATCCGGCTGACCTCTAGCTAGAAACCTGAGGGAAAGGAATTGTGTTCCTCTATAGTGTCCAGAAGGAGCCAGCCTAGGAGATCCATTTTAGACTCCAGAACTTCAACAGAACAAGTATGTACTGCTTTAGGTCCTCATGTTTGGCGGCAACAGGAGAATCCCATCACACAGTGTAGGACCTGTAGGTCCATTTAGCTCATGCCCACATTTCTAGTGTGTCTACTCATCTCCTCAGTGTGCTTCTCCAGTGCCCTGCAGCTGACCACCCTGACAGATAGTTCTCCTTCCTCTTAGCAGCTGGTGGAGGCAAACATCGTTGTTCTAATTAATTAACCATCAGTCAAAGAGACCAAGTGGCAGTCTCCAGACTCAGCCTAGCCTGTCTGCCCACTGAGGTCCAGACATCAATCACCTCTCTGAGGGACAGACTTATACTGGGGAGTGAGAGAGAAGCACAGATCTAGCCTCGGGCTGCAGAAGATTCCATCTGGCAGGACCCAGATGTAGTAAGTCAGTACCGAGGCTATAGGGAACTAGAGATTTGAATATATATAGCCTATGGCGTGGAGAACAGGAAACAAGACAGTTCATCTAACGCCTTCTGAATCCAGTGTTGCCAGCAGCTTCTTGCTGCATTAGCTACTGAGAGTCTTTACCTGTGCCTTGCTTGTTCAAGTCAGGGACCCCTAAACACACACTAGACATAAACAAACACACCCAATGTGTACTTTAAAGACTCTTAGGGGGCCCCCAAATGAGCCCTGGGAAGCCAGGGCATAGACAGCAGCTTACAAAGAGAGTTGAATCTGCAGTTCTCTGAAGACGGGCAGTAGAAATGAGAGCAAACCGAAAAGCATTAAGACATAAATATATATAAAGGCCACCTCCCTTCGCCTGGGCAAGGTCCAGACCACAGATGAGTGTCAGGCCTTTCAATGCAGTGATTCACTGCCTACCTGAATTGGGTGACCACATATGCGGCCACTACATAGTTTCATTCCTAGAATGGAGAAATCACTAGACCTCCAACCCATGCATTCACTGTCTTGTCTCCAGCCACCTTGTGCTCAAGACACCAGCTCTCTTTGCCCCAAGTACTGCACAGTGGTCCTCTTGTTTGGCCTTTCTTAACTAAACCGAGCACTAGTGGCAGGTACATGTGGGGTTTTGTTGGGGTCGTGGCCTGTTGCTCCCTGCACTGTGTGGGCCTCTCACTCAGGCTGTCTGGATGGCTGTTTCTCTTCTCACATCATCAGCAGGCTAGGAGGAGTTTATGCTGACCTTGCCACTTCACACAAAGAGGAGAAAATCCAGGGGAAACCGTGCCCCAAACTACCCACTTCTGCTCGCTTCAGAATGGAATCCTGCTGTCTCCCAAATGGGAGAAATGAGCATGTTCTCCACGTTTCACAGCAAGCATGTCCAGTCCTCATCTCTTTTCTTGCTCACTGCTCAGCCCTGGGCCAGCAATGACAACATCCGGAACTCTCCGTTGTTGGGGAAAGGGATTGCCCTATGCTCCTCAACATGGAGCCGCTGCCCTCAGGCCCTAGTGAAGTGCTTCCAGCAAGGAGTGGGAAGAGAAGGAGGAGAAGGAGGGAAGCAGGATAAGAGGAGGAGGAAGAGGAGGAGGAGGAAGAGGAGGAGGAAGGAGGGAAGAAGAATAAGAGGAGGGAGGAAAAGGAGGAGGAGGAGGAAGAGGAGGAGGAAGGAGGGAAGAAGAATAAGAGGAGGGAGGAAAAGGAGGAGGAGGAAGAGGAGGAGGAAGGAGAAGGAGGAAGAAGAAGAGGAGGAGGAAGAAGAGGAGGAGGAAGGAGAAGGAGGAGGAGGAAGAAGAGGAGGAGGAAGAAGGAGAAGGAGTAGGAACAGGAGGAGGAGGAAGAGGAGGAGGAGGGGAGAAGGACTTCTTTAACTTGTGGTGACTGTACAGTATCACCCTAAAATTAGGCAGTAGGTTACTCGCACTAAAACTTCAGGTACCCAAACACCCCAATAGGATCCGATCCTCCCTCCCCCACCTCAGAGTCTCTCAGCAGATCTCGTCCCAGATCTCTGTGCAGCTCCACTCCGGGGACACAATGCCAAGTAAAGATGTTTCTACCCACAAGTGCCCCCGGCCACATTTTTCTTAAAGATCCTGTATATAAAAGCAAATTCTGAGGTGCAGACCCTTAGAGGTGGCAGCCAAATCTCTGAGTGTTGGGGCTATGCTTCTAAAATAAAGTAGATACCTTTTCCTTCTTGGTGGCCTCCATCCTGGTTCTGTCATCCAGCATCTGAGTAGCTGCCAGCCCAGGGGGAGCTGGGACCCTTCAGTGTTCCCCACCAGATTTCCAAAGCAGAAATAGCCCAGGTTTCTTCCACAGAGTCACAGCCAGCACAGGCCTCACAAAATGCAGTCCACCTCAGCTGGCTGACGCCATTTTCCTCCTTTTCATTGTTCTCTTCTGGACCCCTCCCCACAAAGGCCTCCTCAGGCCCAGTGTGCTCCAGGAGGAGCCATGTGCTTCCAGGGAAATGTCCTCAGTGTTGTTTGACTTCCTCCCAGTTATGCTGAGCTGTGACCTCTAAACAGACTCAGCAGAAAAGGTCTCTCCCTCAGCGGCTTGGGGATGGCTTCTGAGTAGCGAGGCAACAGGTAACTGTGTCCCTCACATCTCTGCTTTCTTCTCTGGGCTCAGTCACAGTCAATGCTTCTGTTCCTACCAGGTGTGGAGTACATTTCTCCTGTCAGGGCCTCTGTGCTCCTGAGAGGGCCTGTGGTTTCTATGGTGACCATTCTGTCATTAGAGCTACCATGCAGAAAACTGGGACTGATGGCCAAAGGCTTCTACTCCCGTCACCATGGTGACCACTTTGTCACTCTCACTGCAGTGACTACAGGCTTGGTAGAAATTACCACCTGCTTAGTTCCCAGGTAAGTGCCTCAGTGCCTGTCACACTTACTAAGGAGCAGGACCTTTGTCTGAAAACCAAAAGAAAGGAGAAGGCTTGGCTTTTCCTGGTTGCCAGCCTGGCCATGTGTTCTGGGGCTGTTAGGGTGCTTCTTTCCCTTCCTCCTGTTTTAAAACCAACTGGCTGGTGAGCCTGAGCCACACAGGCCAGCTGGATCCATGTGACCATGTGTTTGTAGCCCAGGAAACTCCAGCCCAAGGTATATCTCCACTCCGACCATCAGAGCCCAAATGTTCCTAGTGAAGCTGGCCTCCACAGCGGGAAGACCTAGCTGATGGAACTGAAGGCCAGGGCTGGCTGGGAATTCAATCCATGGGTGGTCTGAAACAAAAGGCAGAGCGTCTCACCCAGAGCCCTGAGGTCTCTGTGCATTTCACACTTACAACCCTTCTCAGTCAGGCCTGATCTTCTTCAGGCAGTGTGGCTAGTGACTATTTTGTTAAATGTGGTGGCCACCAAGCCCTGACCTGAGTCACGACTGTTCTGCAACTCCACAGTGAGGTGAGCAGGAATGGCAGGTAGACCTTTCTAGATACTGTATTGTGAAATCAACTTCCACTGACAATTTCAGTTCTTCAGTTTCCAGGAAGGCCAGGTTAGAAATCTTGGCATATTGCCCAAGTAAATATATGTGAGTGTTGTCGTCGATGGTTTGTAGAAGCAAACCTCTGGCTCAAAAGGTGTATGTATCTTACATTTTTAGCAGCTAGGACCACATGACCTTTTCAGGTAGATTTATCCACCTATTAATACTTCCACCAACATTAGGAGTTTGACTATACTGTTGGCAATCACTGAGAAGCTAAATCTTTATGGTTTTTCTGTCTTCTCATTGCTGTGTGAACTGTTAAGTGATGGCTATCTTCTTTTGTGACTACTGATTTTATGTTTCCTCTTTTCTATTTTTAATTGTGTGCGTGAGTATATGCAGTAAGTACAGGGGCCTATGAAGGCCAGTGGTATCAGATCCCCTGGAGCTGGAGTTCCAGACAATTGTGAGATGCCTGTTGTGGATGCTGAGAACCAAACTCAGGGCCCCATGGAAGAGCAGTATGTGCTTTTAACCACTGAGCCATCTTTCCAGCCCCAGTGTTTCTTCTTTAAAAAGTATTTATTAGCATATGTTTTAAGTTTACTGTTGTATGAAGTTTCTGGCCATTAATTTTACTCTGATCGACCTAAGGCCCAGGCATATAACTTGCTAGCTCTTGCTCTTAAACTAACCCATCGTGTTCAGCCATGTGGCTTGGTACCTTTTCTCAGCAGCATTTCAGCTTCTTTCATCCACATCTCCTGGCATCTCTGTGGCATCTCTGCTCTGCTCTGAGATGTTCCCAGTGTTTTCTTAGTCTGGTAGCCCCACCCACACTTCCTGTCTGCCTTCAGCCAATCAGCATTTTTATTTTTTATTTTTTATTTTTTATTTTTTTTTAAACTTTATTTATTTATTTGCCTTGGTGTTTGCCTGGAACTGGAACTACAGACAGTTGTGAGCTGCCATGTGGGTGCTGGGACTCGAACCCGGGTCCTCTGGAAGAGCAGACGGTGCTCTTAACCGCTGAGCCATCTCTCCAGCTCCCAGCATTTTTATTAAACTAGTAGGTGAGATGATTATTTACAATATAATAACATAATCTCACTACAGTGTACAAAGTGATGAGTTTCATAATGGCATGTTCATTCCAGTGCATCTTGTTTTTTTCCACACACATAAAACCACCCTCTCCTTTCCCAACTTGCTAGGCTTCTGAATTTCTTCTTTTAAGGATTACCTGTTCAATACTATGTTGTTATTGACTTGTTTTCCCATTAGTTGTGGGAACAATTTTTATATTCCATCTAAAATATCTAATAATCTTTTGTTTGCCAATTTACAGTTTGACTAATAGTGTCTTACATCATAGAGAAATATCCACTTTCATCAATTCCAACTTCTTCTTATCTAAGTGATTAATGTTTTGTTAAAGAAGGCCTTTTCCATTCTTGAGTTGTAAAACTAAAAATGTTCTTCCACCTTTCATCCTAACATTTTATTTTTGAATTCTGAAATTAAAGGGTAAGTATATAATCTGCTTCTTCTCTCCCCTCTTCAGCTCCTTCCGTGGCCCTATCCACACCTTGCTGTCTAACCCCACAGTGGCTCCCTCTATTGAGATGTCTATTTCTTTGTTCTCCCTCTCTGTTGCTCCTCCCACTCAACCATCTCATTCTCTCGTGATCTCTTCCCATTTCTCCTTGCCCCCTCCCACATGTGATTCCAATTTATCCAAATCTTCTCTATTTCTCCTTCCCAGAGGGATCTATGGATGTCTGTAGTGGGATTATGCTGGTAAGGTTATATATATTTGTCCCGCCTATGGATTTAATAAAAGCTGATTGGCCAAAGGCAGACAGGAAGTGTGGGCAGGGCTACCAGGGTAAGAAAACTTGGGAACATCTCAGAGCAGAAACAGATGCCACAGAGCTGCTTTGCTGGAGCTGCCAGGAGATGCAGAGGAAATAAAAATGTAGTGCTATTATCTAATATGTAGACTTTGCTCAGATCTTAGCCTGCCTTAATCTCTGCTTCCAACAACATAACATGCAGGGCACCTTCAACCTATCATGTTCTCTTCTCTCTCTCTCTCTCTCTCTCTCTCTCTCTCTCTCTCTCTCATTGAACATAGATAATTATGCAAATAATCATCATCGTTGTTAAACATCTGCAATGAGTAGGGCTTGCAATATTATACTTTATCATTTTTAGCAACATGTCTACAAAAAAGAATATTTTTCAAGTTTAACAGATGGTGAGGGGAGAACCCGCACTTTTGTGCTATGGAAATACTGGAGCTGAATTCGAGTTGGGTAACAGCTGGGGAAATGAAGTGGAAGACAAGTATCCTTTGCAATACGTTAACAAATTTGGCTTGGGAAATTTGCATATGATCAGATGAGACTTCCTGGAGCCAAGGGAGGCTGAGTAAAGCCGAAGAAAGAAGGGAAGAGGTGCCAAGCATAGAGGTGGCCGTAAGGGAGTTTGTTGAACATTTGAGGATTCATGGTTGAACCCCAGCTCTGCCTCTTACTAACCATTTTCCTAAATCTCTTTCTGCAAAGTGGTTTGCACCCACTCACTGTCTTCCTGGTCATTTTGTATAATTTTAGGTGAAACGATTTTCTACAGAAATAGTTCTCACCCGCCGCCTGTAGAGCCACTGTGTCGGTGCAGGTGAATGAGGCTGGATGACAACATCTAGCCGTTTGGCTTGTCGAACAAGTGTGCCCATATCAGGGGTCGCTGGGCCTGGCCACAAGCAGTGACGTTCCTGATGTTTATTACTGCAATGGAAGGGATTGACAAGGACATTCCTTTAGTCCTCTGTTTTGGGGATACGCAGAAAGGAGGGCTGGTTAGGCTGGTGTTGTTACATGTAAGGTGTACCGACAAGTAAAGCTTAGGAACCGGCATGGGTAGCTAGTCTAGCCGGATGAGGAGGTAGGAGGACCGCCGGCCAGGCTCCACACGAAAGCCCGGAAGAGAACACACATCAAAGCACTGCCACGCAGGCGGAGACCGAGCCTTCTGGCACCGACCGGGCAGACGAGAACGCTCCCCGCCTCTTAGAGGCGCGCACGCCTGTGCGCACGCGTGTACTCTGCCTTCCCACCCTCCGTTGAGCGTCTAGCGCAACCCTCGACCGGAACCGGAAGTGGACCCCCAAGCTAAGAGGAAGAAGCCGGCGCGGCCCCGTCAGCAGCCGGCCGCGGCTGTTCGGAAGGACGGCCGCCGCGCTCCCGTGAGCGGGTCTGGGCTCCAGCCGGCGGCCGGAACGAAGGTGGGCGCCATGAAGCTGTACAGCCTCAGCGTCCTTTACAAAAGCGAGCCCAAAGCGGTGCTGCTCAAAGCCGCGTACGACGTATCTTCCTTCAGCTTCTTCCAGAGGTCCAGGTGAGTGGGCCGGGCCCTGGTGGCTGGACCCGGAGGCCTGGAGTCGGGGCTGGGTTCGGGAGGACGGAGAGTCAGGTCTCTCTCGGGGGAGTCATCAGCATCCCTGGTGAAGGGCTCTGCCATCCCACAATACTGTCCTGTTGTAGAAGGGTTAGAATACTTGAAAATCCTGCCGATTACCGGTTTCACTACTGATTGTCGTGAAGTAGGATATCGAGACATAAGTGTTTTGACTACCACCTCGCACCCAGTGATTTAACCAGAGTGTTTGGTGTCCTAGCAGCCACCTTTGTATTTTGTCAAAGCCAATGGTTCTCAACCTTCCTAACGCTGCGACCCCTTAATACAGTTTCTCGTGTTGTGGGGACCACCCCCATCATCAAATTAATTTCTTTTTTTTTTTTTTTAAACTTTATTTATTTATTTATTTATTTATTTGCCTTGGTGTTTGCCTGGAACTGGAACTACAGACAGTTTTTAGCTGCCATGTGGGTACTGGGAATTGAACTCAGAGCCTCTGGAAGAGCAGACGGTGCTCTTAACCGCTGAGCCATCTCTCCAGCCCCCATCAAATTAATTTCTAACTTTAGCTTTTCTACTGTTGTGATTAGTAATGTAAATATTTTTGGTGGGTTTTTTTTTAAACTTTATTTATTTATTTGCCTTGGTGTTTGCCTGGAACTGGAACTACAGACAGTTGTTAGCTGCCATGTGGGTGCTGGGAATCGAACCCGGGTCCTCTGGAAGAGCAGACGGTGCTCTTAACCGCTGAGCCATCTCTCCAGCCCCCTTAAATATTTTTGGAAATAGAGGGTTGTCAAAGGAGTCACGACCCACCTGTTGAGAACCAAGCCCTTTCCAAAAATCCGTATCAGATGTTGAGTCTTTTTATGATTGAAGGGTTGGGCGTTGGGCTCAGCTAGAAGTCAGATTCACATTCTGTTTCTTAGTGTTTAGGCCCTGGTGATCAGAAAGGGTCCACGCTTTGGATGTGGAAGGAAGCATTGAATTTGTAGGGCTTACTGGCTTTTAAAGGGTTCTAAAGTGCTTTAATTGGAAGTGTCACAGACACCCAGTCCATTTGTGGGAGTGGACAGAGTGACTCAGACATAAAAGGAGAAGGACCCAACAGTTTAGGGCCTGTGGTCATTTTGTCTTAAAGTCTGGGGGAAATCGGCATTTTTGGGTTCTGTCTCTGATCTTGACCATTGTAAAGACTTCATATAGGTGGAATCATATACTGTTTGTCTTTTTGTGTCTTGCTGATTTTATTTAGCAGAATTGTCCCAAAGTTCATCTATGTTGTCGTACATACCAAAATTTTATTCTTTCTAAGTTTATACAATATTGAGTTGTATGTAAACACTGTTTTGCTTATGCATCTATGAGTTGCTGCACACTGAAGCTAAGCGAATGAAGTTTGCGGGGGGTTGGAAGATAGGTTGAGCTAGGGTGTTAGCTCATTCAGGACTGTGCTTGCTACATGAAGGCCTGCATCTGGTCCCAGATCCTCAACATTTTTTTTTTCTTTTTTTTTAATAGCTAGGTGTTGTGGCACATGCTTGTACTTCCAAAGCTGGGGAAGTAGAGACCAGATGATGAGGGTTGGGGCATAATGACTGGCCCTCTGGCCTAGCTTACTGTATGAGCTCCAAGTCAGCCTTCTACATAAGGTGGATAGCTCCTGAGGAATGATGCCATATGTGCGCATGCACATCGATGTGCACCCACATAAACACACACAGCAGCCCAGCTCAGTGTTCTGTGTTTATATTCCCAGAAGTGAAATTGTCATGTCATCTCTTGGCTTCTTCTCTTTTTCCTGCTTCTCTGTTATGTTCCCTGGCCTCTATTCTGTGCTTGACGTTTTTCTCTGATGGGACCTTTGGTGCCAAGTTGGCTATAGATCTTTTAATTTTTTTTCTCTTTCTATTTATGTGAAAGGTTCTTGGAGCTTTTGCTGTACCACTGTCTTATTTGTTGGCATTCTTGTGTTAGCTAGTCTTAGATGACTAGCAGTGACACAGAGACACCTGCTCCAGTTCAGTGAGGCCCCTCATTTCCATCTTTCATGTCACCTTGATTACTAAAGTCTTTGGATAGTTTCTCACAATGCACATCTTCCTAATTACATGGATATATCCCTGCTCTGTATATTGTCTTTTTAGTTTTATTGCAAAAGCTTTCTTGAGGATTTAAGAAAAATCTGAAAGAATATTTTTGTGATTATTTTAAACATGTCATTCCCTCATGATAATTATACTATATCGTGTGTTGGGCAAGGCACCAGGTGCTTTTTATATATTAAGTCATTTTAACTATCGCACCAGACTTGACTTTACTAGCAAGGTCAGCACAGTAACTTCCCTGGCACTTAGTAAGACTTGAATCCCCAGAGTTAGATCTTCAGATACTGCAGTTAAGAGGCCTGTACTGCAAGGGGTGAGTGCATAGCTTTATTCCCAGTACTCAAGAGGCAGAGGCAGCTGGGTCTCTCACCCTGGTCTATGGAATAGTTCCAGGACAGCTAGGGCTACATAGACCCTGTTTCAAAAAACCAGCAAACAGCCCTGTGCTGCCCTTTCTCAGGCATCTCCAGGTGAAGGTTTCTCATCTGTCCTCTGGCTGGACCAGCTCCTGAAATCTGCATTCTGGCCAGGTCTACACCTCTCTTGGGCCCATAACAAGCCTCCATTGCAGCTTTATGAGCTACTTCCACTTCTTGCCTGGACTAAGCTGATTCTTTCCATTCCTTTCTCAGTGCTCCGGAGTCCGAGACCCAAGTTCTCTCTGTGTGTAGGTCTGGGGCATTCCCAGCCGGGGGCCGTCCTGGGCCACAGCACTCGCTGCTGTGCTTCTGCCCGAGTCTTTGCCACTGGTGTTTTTCTAGAGCAGTGTGTATTTATCCTGCTTCTTGAAAACTGGCTTTCTGCTTTGCCACTACATCCCAAGCAGGTTGGATTTTTAAAAAAACTAGCCACATTTTACTTCCTGTGTGTGGGTATGAGCACATCATGGGATGTTTATGTTGATTAGAGGACACCTGTGTGGGTCACTTCTCTCTGTCCACCATGTGGGTTCCAGGGATCAAACTCAGGTTGTCAGGCTTGATTGACAGTAGGTGCCAAATCACTAGACCCGAAATCATATTTGCATCATGATTGAAATGTTAAGATTGACTGTAGCCTAAAGAAACTCAGCTATCTGGAAGTTAGTTCAGGTTAGTTAGATTGTACACAAATATGACTTGAATAGTGGTATATGCATTTGTGCTCATTTACAATGTGTTTATTATTGTTTCTAAGGGTTAGGAGGGGATGAAATAAAACCAAGAGGCAGTGAATAACTCCTTAACTGAGAACCTCAGAGGTCTCTTTCCATTGAGTTAGGGGCAATGTGACTTGAAAGAAGGTTATAAATACATGTTGTGTTTCCTAGTGTTCAGGAATTCATGACCTTTACAAGTCAACTGATTGTGGAACGCTCGGCAAAAGGCAGCAGAGCCTCTGTCAAGGAGCAAGGTAAGAGGACTCACTGCCCGCCCTCTAAATGCCTGCTTGGCTATCACACCGTCAACAAGTGCACAGTGCTACCTGCACCATATGATTGCTCCCGTGAGCTTCTGCTACCCTGTTTCCTCTCCTTGCTTCTCCTATTCATACAGCATTCTGAACCCAGTGTTGAAGCCCAAGCTCCTTACAAAGCTTGCTATGCGCCGCATTTGCACAGCTTGTGCTCAGTAGAGATGAGACTCATGGGACTCTGCCTGAGGGTTGAGCAGTGGTAGGCACTGATTCTCTTGGGCCACCAGCATCTTATCATTCCACCTTTCCTCCCAGAGTTGCAGACACTTCAAAAAGAGGATTTCTAGCTAGCACTTGTGAGGTAATACTGTGGTCCTTCAGATATTTTTTTTTTAGCAGAATCTTTTGTTTCATAACCTAGGTTTTGAATACCAATTTTGGTCATTTATTTTAGACTCACACATTTCACAAACAGATTTGAAGTTGCATGAATTTCATCAGGCATAAATAAAGGTAACTGTACTGGCTGGTTTTGTGTGTCAACTTGACATAATAGAGTCATCAGAGAGGAAGGAACCTCAGCTGAGGACATGCCCCCATGAGATTCAGCTGTAAGACATTTTCTCAA
Organism: Sigmodon hispidus; assembly: GCA_004025045.1. NCBI lineage: Eukaryota > Metazoa > Chordata > Mammalia > Rodentia > Cricetidae > Sigmodon > Sigmodon hispidus. Next base: position 154,561 of record PVIH01003420.1, read on the forward strand.
TTAGTGATCAGTGGTGAGTGCCCCGCCCTTGGTAGGTGGTACCATGTCTGGGATGGTGGTCCTGGGTCGTATGAGAAGGTGGGCTGAACCAAGCTGTGGGAAGCAATCCTGTGAGCAGCACCCTTCAAGGCCTCTGCATCAGCTCCTGTCTCCAGGTGCCAGCCCTGCTTCAGTTCCTGTTCTGACTTCTTCCAGGGATGGACAGTGATCTGGAAGTATAAACCAAATAAACCCTTTTCTCCTCAACTTGTTTTTTGGTCATGGGGTTTCATTGCAGCAATAGAAATCCTAACTAAAACACTAGCCTCACATAGATGGTAGCCCTAGGACAGAGTTCCTTAACTGATGATAGAGTCACAGACAGAGATGCTGTCAGAGATACTAACCATGTATTCCCATGAAGAATATCTGTGCTGTGACTATCACTGACATGAAAAGGACTCATGATTGTATCTCGGTGGTCTCTCCTTCATACTCTCTGCCTTTCCTGGTTTTATTACTTACAGACTATTCCTCATACTGGCAGGCTTCTCAGTTTCTATGGAAACTGACTCCATGTTTGGTTCTTTCTTATTTGGGAATATATGCAAAATAAGATAATCTCACCTCCTCTCCCTTCTTGTTGATCTTTGCCCCTCTCTGATTCCTAGGACTTAAAACCTTTCCTCTTTTGTTTTTGTTTCTGCATAATATTGGAATCTTCTGGGTCAGATTCTTAGAACAAGAGTTTATATCTGTAAGCTCTCCTCCTTGGTTCTCTTATTCTGGGGATGTGGTTAGCCATTTCATCTCTGAAACCTTTCAGAGTGATGAAAATCAACAATTCTGTGGACTATGATTATTTTTCAGAGGTCTTTCTGTACCCTTTAGTGTAGGAACACTAGAGACCTTAGCCAGGAGTGCCTAATTTTTTTTCTAGACAGTTCGTCTTAGCCTCCTCGCAGGCTGGAGTAGGTCAAACCATGTCATATTACAGGACATTGAAGCCCTAGGAGGTAATTTTCTGGTTCTCAGCCACTCTGAAGAAATTATTTTAAGAAAATAGAAGCAGCTTGTCTTGTCTGATGTACCCTTCATTTAGGAACAAGACAGACACTCAGAGGGCCATACATTGTGAAGACTTAGCCTAGCCTGAGCTAAAGACAGTGGTCTGCATTTGCTGTGAGGGACATTGCCTCTGGTGTGTTTTCCATCCCTGGCAGCTCATTTTGATCTCATTACACACATAGTCTCAGGGAGCCTAAGGTATCTGTCAGCTCTTGGGTGTGGCCCTTAGGTCTGTGGCACAGAGCCTTTCAGTGGACCTCACTCAGAGCAGTTGAGTTTCAAAGTAGTTTCAGAGTGGCTTTGTTTGACCTAGAAAGGAGGCACCAGCATTATGATGCACTGGCAGATTCAAAACAGTCTGAAGCCCCATGTCAGTAGTCACATGCGAGCTCTCCTTATCTCCTTAGAGTACCTTTGCCATGTTTACGTCCGGAGTGACAGTCTTGCAGGTGTGGCCATTGCTGACAGCGAGTACCCTTCCAGAGTGGCCTTTACCTTGCTGGAGAAGGTGAGTGTGTTGTTGGACTAGACTCGGAGGACACGTATGAAACATGGTAGACCAGTACCTGAAGCTCAAGCGATGATTGGTCCAGGGGTCTCATTTTCAGCCATAATTTCCACCCACATCAGGAGACATTTGAAATCCCTTCCCTACCTATATACATTTCCCCCTTGGCGCTAACTCTGCCCTTTATATGACCTATATTTCTGCCAGTGGGTTGCATTACCTCTCCTCTGGGATAGGACCACAGCTGCCACCCTCTCCCCCTCACTTTTCTTGTTCCTTGTTCTCTTCCTGTTGCTCCTACAGACAGTCACTGTAGCTCTCTTCCCTGGTGTAGGTCAGTGGCTTCATAGACTTTATTGTTTCTTTGTTTTTTGAGACAGGGTCTTACTATGTAGCCCTGCCTGGTCTGGAGTTCATAATGTAGACCAGGTTGACCTCAAACTTAAGAGTTCCACCTGTCCCTGTCTCTTGAGTGCTAAGGTTAAAGGCTTGTGCCAGCACACCACCACACCCATTCCCACCTACCCTATGGGTTTAGTACTCAATTTCTAATTATAAACTTTGAGGCAGAAGCTGCCTTGTCCTATTTCTCATTGCATTAAAACACTTCTAAGCACATGGAATCTGGTCTTTGCTTAAAAACCTAGATCACTTTCTTGAAGAATTACTTTAGAAAACTAAGAGCTAGTTTAAAACTAGTATAACATGAGAATACTTTTATTGTTCTCCAGATGAAGTTTGCCCTAGGCTGGACATACTTTACTTTTGTTTTTAGACTACTTAGGATGCATTTTAATTATAAACATTTGAGAAGAGGAACTTGAACTGTTCTCTTGCCATTAGCTGCCCTTGTTCCCTGGGGAGTCTGGGAGCCTCATTTGGGATTAGTGCTGTTGGTGAGGTTGGGTCACTGAAGGTGCTGGTGAGTGCGGGTGGGAGATATGTCTCCTTTGTTTGGCAGGTACTAGATGAATTCTCCAAGCAGGTCGATAGGATAGACTGGCCAGTAGGATCACCCGCTACAATCCAGTACACAGCATTGGATGGTCACCTTAGTAGATACCAGGTGAGTTTAAAGAAGTGTGCTCTGTGGTCTGGGAAAGGTCAGGTGAACCGTCCATTTGGAAAACACGGAGTACTTTCTGACTTAGAGATCTAGCTCTAGACACTCTTTTGAGTTCTCTGTTCTGTGCCTTTTTATTGGGAGAATTGGTTCAGTTTTCTTAGTTTGAGTTTATTTATAGGTAGCACTCAATTCTTAGTCTTACTTTTGTTATGATTCCTAGAACCCCCGAGAAGCTGATCCCATGAGTAAAGTACAAGCGGAACTGGACGAGACCAAAATCATTCTGGTAAGCAGTGATAAGGTGGAGAGCAAACGTGAGAGCCAATGAACTGATGGATGTGCCACTGACCAGACATAGAGTTCATCCTTATCCTAGTGATAGTCTCAGCATGCTCTGCCACCTTCCTCAGACTCTCTTGTGCACTCCATCTTAGTTCACGGCACCCTCCACTGGAGGGGACCAAGCTGGCAGTCAGTGTGGTCCTAGAGTATGCTGCTAGGTGAGCGTTCTGCCAGTGAGCTATATGCCCAGTCTTCAGCTGTGTACAGGAATAAAGGACAATTTGGCTAATTCCTCAATTGAGGAACATTTCACACAAGTGTACAGTGGCCTGGCAGTAGCTGTCTGGGGAAGGAAATGGGCAGCAGGATCATTGCTCTTAGGAAGCAGTGGGTTAGGGTTAGGGACAGCAGCTCTGTCCTCCTATTTCTCCAGGACAGAGATTATAATGCTGACAATCTAAAGCTCATCTCAGGACTGGTGTTTCCTGTTACGGTGCTGCCAGTAGGCTTGTAGTCTGATGCATATATGATTTGTATATGTAATTCTGAATTTTCAAGGAACTATATTTTTAAATGATAAAAGGAAAGTAGTTGAAACTTGATGTTACTAAATTTAATGTTAATCCAGACTATCCAAAATTTTTCCACCATATCTTCAGAATAAAGAATTCACTAATGTGTTTTTAAAATAACTTTTCTTTTTTTTTAAAAAAAGACTTATTTATTATGTATACACTGTTATGTCTGCATGTATGCCTACAGGCCAGAAGAGGGCACCAGATCATGTTACAGATGGTTGTGAGCCACTATGTGGTTGCTGGGAATTGAACTCGGCACCTCTGGAAGAGCAGTCAGTGCTCTTAAACTCTGAGCCATCTCTCCAGCCCCTATTTTTTATTTTATATGTAAGGGTGTTTTTGCCTTCATGTTATGCCTGAGTTATTTGTGCAGTAACCTCAGATGCCAGAAGAAGGCAATGGGTCCCTGGGACTGGAGTTGGATATAATTGTGAGCTGCATATGGGAGCTGGGAATTGAACCCCGGTTCTCTGGAAGAACAGCCAATGCTGAGCCTTCTTTCCAGTCCTATTAGTGAAATGTTTTGCATACTGAGCCTGAGTCTCTGAAGTCTGTTGTGTTTGCATTGAAGCACATGCTAGGACTTGTCTCATCTCCAGTGCTTGGCAGCTCTCTGGCTCCTGGGGCAGATGACACAGCCTTCTCACGATATTAATTTCTTGTGACTACTGAGAGGTAGCTATAAACCATATGACTCCAAACAACAGAAATATGTCCTCTCTCAGGATGCTGGACATTTGATACTGACGTTTGAGATAGGCTGGTTAATATCTGCTCTAGGCCTTCCTCTGGTTTCTGATAGCTGCTGGCAGTGCTTGCTGCTCCTCAGTGTCTTCTGGGTTGACATTCCTGTTTTATGAGGACGCTAGTTATGGACTTAGGGTCACCCTAGTCCAGCATCATCACACCTTAAACTGATGACACTTGCAAAGACCTCATTTCCAAATAAGGTCACATTCCGAGGTTCTGGGTGGGTGAATTTGGATAGTCACTGTTCCTTCGAGTACAGTCGTGTAGTACTCATATATGTCTTTCTCTTCACATAGAAACCTCTGCACGTGTGTGCTTGCAAAAATACAAGCTTTTCTAGAGCAGTGCTTATCTGAGTCTATGCTGGGAAAAGTATTGGGAAAGCCCCTAGGCCCCGTGCTGTTGACTTGACTGGAGGTGTCTTTGGGGACTGTCCCAGTGCTGTTGTGGCTGTTGGGTTGGGGCCCGGAGGAGGTAGTTGTAGCCATTCCGTAAGGGCCTGTTGTCGGCAGCCACTTAACTGAGCAAAGAGTTCTCTCTCTTGTCTAGCATAATACCATGGAGTCTTTGTTAGAGCGAGGCGAGAAGCTTGATGACTTGGTATCCAAATCGGAAGTACTGGGAACACAGTCGAAAGCCTTCTATAAAACTGTGAGTAGAGCTGCCTGGCCCTCCTCAGCATCCCCTCCACAGAGCCATTGCAGCTTGTTTCTCTGGCACTCTTTATTTTTTATTAAACTTTTTTATTTTTTTAATTATTTGCCTTGGTGTTTGCCTGGAACTGGAACTTCAGACAGTTGTTAGCTGCCATGTGGTTGCTGGGAATCAAACCCCAGTCCTCTGGAAGAGCAGTCAGTGCTCCAGCTCCGGCACTCTTTATTTAACCAAGATTGGATTTGGGTACCACTCCTTGGGATGTGGGAACCTAAAGCAAGTGCTTCAGCCCCAGTGATTGACAGCTTATACTCAGGCACTCTTCTGCTTGACTATGGCAGTGCCTGGCTGGATTCAGAGCCAGCACTCTCTTCTATTCTGGTTCCTCTGTTGGCAGAGGAGTTAGGCGTTAGTTCTTTTAAGATACCAGCAGTGCACCTTTCTAAGTGCGTTGGTTCTCTGAAGCATTTCTCTTTCATTGGCATTACTTAAATTTCCAGTTGTGAACATTTGTGTTGGTTTGTTTTAATATATATAGGTGTTTTGCCTGCATGTATGTATCTATACCACATAAATGTCTGGTGCTCAAAAAAGGCCAGAAGAAGGACATAGAATCCTTGAAACTGGTGTTAGAGATGGTTGTAAGCTGCCATGTGGGTGCTGGGAATTGAACCCTAATCCTCTAGAAGAACAGCCAGTACTCTTAACTTCTGAGCCATCTCTCCAGCCCCAGCATTGTATTTTTGGCCCATTGTGGGACAGCACTGGAGATGAATCTGCCCATGCATATTTACGTTGAAAATGACCAGTGGGGTTAGGAAGGTGGCCTTTGATCAGAGAGCAAGAACAGGTATAATAGCAGCCCCTACAAACATGAGTCAGAACCGTGTTTCTTCTCTGAAAGACCATTCTCCAGAAAGAAACACCATCAGGGAGGTCTGTAGCACTGAGATACTCAGCTACTCCAATTTCCATTATTGCTCCTTTTGCTTAGACATGGTCTGACAGCAGGAACTTCATCAGTTTATTGAGGGCGTTAGGGAGTGTGAAAAAAAACACAAGGAGCCCAGGCTAGCAATGGAAGCCAGTCACTGTGGGCAGCTTCCTTTGAAGCCTTGAGGGCCATTCCCGTTGTTGATTTTGCTTTCTGTCTGATTGCTTCAGTGGAGCACTATCTCCTGCGTCCTCCAGCCCTTCTCAGACCCTTTAGACCCTCCAGCCCTCCTTGGCACCCTTAATCCTCTTTTTTTTTTTTTTTTTCTTTTCAAGGCCCGGAAACAAAACTCATGCTGTGCAATCATGTGATGTAGCCCACAGAGGCAGGCGCTGGATCGTCATGTCACATCAGAATTACAGCCCCTGGAGATGAAGCGATACCCTAGAAGAAGACTTGGAGCCAGGCAGACTGGCTGTTTTTATTTTGAAGTTCTCAAGAGAAATGGAAAGATGACTTAAGGGTGGAAACATT